>PVKA01009532.1:0-68038 GCA_004027165.1 Ctenomys sociabilis | reverse complement strand
GAAGACGGATCACCACTTTCATTCAGATGAAATTCTTTGGAGAGAACTTTATTTTCGAAGTAAGGATTTTCATCAAAATAAAAATCTATTCTGTAACCTGATTTGATATCTTCAAATTCTGTCACTTCAACTCTGGTCAAATAATGCAAAGCTTCCTCGTCTTCTTCCCCAAGCAGCGCGGACACTTGTGGATGGTTAACAAATGTTGTTACCCAAAAATTTGGGATTTTGGCGATCAATTCTGACCTCTTCTGAAAAAATGGTTGGCGGAGTTTGTTATATTTCTGTTCTACTTTCAATATTTCCTCACTGGCTTGTTCATTAAGTCTGTCTATTTCATTTTGTACTTCATCGATATGTTCAATTGCTTCTTGTTGCTCTTTTTCTGAGGTCTCGTCGGCCCCGTCGTGGTTGGAGTTGAGCTCCTTTTTACTGACTTTGGCCGCCGGCGCCGACATGGTGCTGCTCCGCGGTGGGGGAAGCGGGGAGGGGGAGAGAAGGGAAGGCGAAGGGGGCGGGCGGGCAGGCGGCTTCCCTCACGCCACACGCGCGGGCGCCCGCTCGGTCGGGCCGCCTCCTCCCGGCGCGGCTCGCTCGCCCTCCCTCTCGCTCTCTCGCTCTGCCCTCGCGGCCAGTCGATCAGGGAGGGGCGGGGGGGCAGCGTGCTGGGCCCCGGCTGGGGCTCCTACTTGAGGAGGGGAGGCGGCGGCAAGCGGGCAAGCGGGCAAGCGGGCGGGCGGCTCAGCTCCCTCACTCTCAACCGTTTTTTTAAAAATAAGATTTCTTTTTCATAATAATAGCCATTTTCCCAAGTAGGGGCTGACATTTCATTGTCTCTTTGGCTTAATTTCCCTTTTGCTTAGTGACATTGAATTTCTTTCTGTGTGCCCATTAGATGCTAGTAATGGAACAGGTCGGGGAGCAGGAGATGCTCCAACTGGCCTCAACAGTGAGCTGAGGTTCACAGACATGAGCATGACAAGCAGGTGACCAGGTAGCTGACCCATTGGTTTGGCTCCCCAGGGCCCGGATATATGGCTGGTGTAGACCAGGATCCCATGGCTTCCCAGGAAGTAATAGAAATCAGGTCTTTTTTTTTTTTTTTTTTCTTCTGTATTTAGGATAGGGTCTACAGATTCAGCAAGGTCTCACTACATAGATTGGACTCATAGTGATTCTCCTGCTTTCAGTCTCTCAATTGCTGGGATTACAGGTGTGTGGCACCATGCCCAGTCTCAATCTCTGTCTCAGCGCACCCTGGGGTGGGGCAGACATGGCATGCCAAGGATTGAAACCTGGCCACCTAAGCAGGCACTTTAGTCCACTGAACTATCTTTGAAATCAGGCCTTTTTTTGACCTATATCCAGTAGAGCAACTAATGTAAATTTGTGGAAGTTACTAAAAAAAAAAGTGTGCACAGAGACATTGCAATGGATGACATCAAGTAACTCATAATAGACAAAGTTTATGTATTCTTGAGGGTTTATGTTCAACTTCTACCCTTCGGTGCATAGAATTTGGAATTGAGGCCTTCAGTAGGTAGCAAGGGTTTGATAATAGAGTCCTTGTGTAAAGGATTAGTGCCCCTATAAAAGACCAAGAGAGCCATCTCACTCTCTTTGTGCAATGGCAGGGCACAAGAAGAAATTGATAGTAGGGAACTGAGAAGAAGCACTAACTGGGACACAAGCATGAGAGCACCATTAGACTTTCAGCCTCCAGAACAGCAGAAAATAAATTTATGTAGTTTAATAGTCATACAACGTAAGGTACTTTGTTATAGAGCCCAAATGGGTGAAGATAGAATTCTGCGAAGAATAAAGAATTTAGAATATCTAGGATTGAAACCATACCACCACTGAAAATCAACTCTCCATATGGTTAAAATGCAAATTAAGAGCCAGAATAATAGCCCAGCAGTCTAAAGTGCCTGCTTTGGCAAGCTCAGGTAGGTGCAGGGGACACCATTAGATCCCCAGCACCACAAGATGCACCAGCCCTGCCCATAGGGCAGGGTGAGCTAGCCAAAAAAACCAAAACAAACAACAACAACACACACACACACACACGCACACACATGCATACGCACACACACATACACACACAAGCTCAAGAGCGTGCACACAAATTAAATTTATAGGTCACCACATTCCATAGAAATGAACAATATTTTCAAATCAAGATTTGTATGAGAGAGACTGGGTGTAGTGGCCTGTGCCTGTAACCCAAGCTCTTGAGAGGCTGTAAACAGGAAGATCACTACAAGTCTGATCTGCATAGTGCAACCCTGAAGACCTTGTACTAAATACATAAAATATTTTTTGAAAAGTTTCTTTTTTCATATAAAGAAAAAATATAAGGCTAGGGATATAGCTCAGTGGTATAAGTGCCTGCCTGGCAAGTGCAAGATCCCCAGTTTGATCCCTAGTACTGTAAAAAGAAAGAAAAAGAATATAAATGTCAAATGTTTTCTGTCTTAGTTACTCTGCTCTCATTGCTGAGACAAATACTCAACGCCCAAAATGAAGGAAGGAAAGGTTTATTTAGCTCACAGTTACTGGAGGTCTCAGTCCATATTCAGCTGGATCCAAGGCAGAGTGCACAGGGCAGAGAGCAGCAGTTCATGGCGGCAGAACAGCAACAACAAGAGCAATGGCTACAGAAAGTCTGTTTTTCTCTTATTTTACATTCAGGTTCTCTTTCCCCAGGCTGGGGAAAGTACTCATACTCATAATCCCAGCAGTATTAAGACCCATAATCCCAACCTTGGATCACACATAATCTTAATGGATCATGAGTTAATCACAAACTCTAGGAGCCCCACCCCATAACTACATGAAGCTTTGGGGGGACAACTAGACACAAACTATAATACCTTCATAGTATAGGGGTACCAGCATGTGGCAAAATCCAGAAGGTAGGGCCAGCCAAATAGCTCACCCTTCCCTAACAAATACAAATAAATAATTAATTTTTAGAAAAGATTAGTATGAGCTATGAACTGGAGAATAATTTTAAGACTTAAGCTTCCCTGCAGTTGGTATGACCCATAAATGGGAGACTGAAGTATATGCAAATCATGAAGTTCCCATTTTTATTATTTCTACATGTTACAAAGAACTATAAAAGAAAGGTAGACACGGCGGTGCACACCTGAAATTCCAGAGCTCAGGAGGTGGGAGCAGGAAGATCATCCGGAGTCCAAGGCCAGCTTGCACTCCACAGTGAACTCAAGGCCAGCCTGAACTATATAGTGAGACCCTGTCTCAAACAGAAGAAAAAAATGTGTGGGTGGAAACATGCAGCGCTAGTGTATAAATTTACACTTAAAAATAAATTCAGAATCATACAAAATATAAGTTAAACATTTGTAGAAAATACTTTTTCTCAGGAATTATCATCAGCTCTCATTATAACAAATTAATATTCAAATATAATTCATCAAACTGTCTCTCAATATTGTCACAGTCAATGATATAGTCTCAATAACTCCAATTACAACTGCGTTAGAAAGCCACTTCTCTAGATTGATAATTATGAAAAATGATTTGCGATCTTTACTTTGGTGACACTTCTATTGATTGAAAATCGAGTTTTTAAAAATATAAATATGATTGATAGCAGACATAAAAAGTCAGAAAAATATTATGATCATTGATTATTTCATTAGTATTTATTGATAATGTATTGAATTTGTTAGCATTTATTGTATTGTATAACATTATGGTGTCAACTTGCTTTGCAGTTTGTGTTGATGTCTCATTACACTTCAAAGAAATATAGTAATTTTCAAGGAAAAAGCTGTATAATTTTCTATCATATAGTTCTCCTTTGCAATGTGACACTGTGTATCATTTTACAGAGCTCTTAAAAATTATGTCACTGATTTTATATGGGCACGAAGAGCTAGAACTGTGATGGCAAACAAGGCCAAGTGAAAACAATCAAAGTATCCAAAGCCAAAACTCAGCTCTGGAACATTCCATAAGACAATTTATTTGTGTTGTAAGTGTCTGGAAGTCTTAACAGTGGTGAGACTGTTTCAGAATAAAGAAGACCAAAGAGACAAAAGAAGTGGAAGTAATACAAAAATGCTGATGGATCCTGGATGGAGAGAAATTTTAGAGACAATCTGGGAAAACTGAACATGGACTTGACATCAGACAATACCACTGAATCAGCAGCTGCTCTGACCATGGTTACAAGGAGTATGATTGGGAAGGAGAATGTACTATTGTTAGGAGTGAAATTTAGGAATCAGGTGTTAAGACACTTTTCAAATAGTTGAAAAAGAGAAAGCAAGAGTCGATTAAAGAGCAAACAAATGTGGCCAAATGTTTTTGAAGGTTTGAAGCCTTTGGAGAACACAAACAAGTGACATGGACAGGGGTATTTGGTGGAGTTGGTAATGATCTAAATTTCAACAGGAATGGTAGCTGCAAGGATGTCTTTAATCTGCAATAATTCCCTTTGTCTTTCCCTTACGGTTTGTGTCATTTCAGGTATCCAGGCTATTGGTCTATTACAAAGTTTAAAATGAAGCGTTATAATTGGGCAAGAACGATTCCACTGCCATGTATGTTGATCCTACTGAGTAACTACATGGCAGTGCTTAGTGTGTCTGGAGTTTGAGGATTTGCCAGCTAAGCAGAGGCAAATTTTTTATGTGCTTTGCACACCAGATTCCAAACTCCCCCTCCCTATGAAAAAATAATGCAGAATTAGCTATAGAAATAAATATTGATGTAGGAGGGGTTTAGGAAGACAGGGCTTGGAAACTTGAATATCTTTGTCTTCACAAAAAATCTGTCTTTGCCATGTACCTTTTATCATTTTAAGGAAGGACAAAGGAAAATGCTGGAGTCTCATGTTTTGATTTCTCCCAGTGTAGCCAGTATTGTTCTATATCCTTATTGCTTTTCCAAAGCACCATCTGGAAATGACAGGTCTTATTTTTTTCCTAAGGGCATGAACCCCTCGATATGCCTTTGAATAACAGGAGCAGGAAGAGATCTGATTTGTGCACTGGTAGTCTTAAAACAGGCTTAAGGTAGAGTCTGGACCTGCTCCTACCTAAAGCAACACGTGCCTCACTGTCACCGCTCAGCACAAAGCCTGGAAAGTATATGTGGAAGGCACTGTGGGTAGGGACACGAGAGACCAAATCGAGCCTCATTTCCATGTGCAGCCCAATGGCCTGCAGAAGTGGGAATGACAGCCCTCTTCTGCAGCTGCAAACTAGTGCATCATGCCTGAGCCAGGAATTTAATTCAGACGTTTTGTTCCTACAGCCCATGGTCTCGCCTATACCTTCTGTGGCTTCAGTTGACTGACGTTGGGGCCTTTGTTCATGCTGTGAGGTGGCAAAGTGATCACTTCTAAGCTCCAGGATCTGGTGTCTGCTCTCCGTGCTTCCAATGACAAGGATGAATGCAGAAGAGCTGAACAGTAAAGTAGAAATTATATAAATAAGGCAAGAGGGCACAGAGGACTAGCCTTTCCTGTCCTACTTATTGGGAGTCTTCCTCCCACCCGGTATAGTCCTTCCCACTTAGTTCTGGTCGACTTTCCAGATTGCAAAGACAAAACAACAAAAATATATATTTCATAAGTGGAAAAGGAAACATCTAGCTGATGAAGATTTGGGGTGTTTACATTAATTTTCATACTGATGTCATTACATTAATGGATTTCCTAGTCCTTGCCTAATCAAATTATTTTCCTCTTAGACTAGCCAGATAGCTTTACCAAGATAGCACAGGGATGTAAACATTTTTTTTTTTTAAAAAGCAGCTCATTCTGCTTCACTTTAGAGTGGTTTTATGAAACTCCATGCAGCAAGAGGAATGAATTAACTTCCCTCTGTCTATCCCCTTCTCTTTTTTTTCAAAGTACTGCAAAATATAAGTAAACAAACCCCAAGGTTTCATGTATAAATGAACATATCCAGGGTCAGATGTGTTTTTATTTAAAAAAAAATCAGATGGAAAATTGTGCACTCTTCCTGCTTTATGTAAACCTGAAATCAGCATCAATCAGACTGTCTTGATTTGGTACCCATGCCCGCCCATGTGACTGGCAAAGCTTAAGTAGGGTTCATGACCAGCAGAAAAAAAGGGGAGGGGGGGCGGGCAATCCCTGGTGGATGAAAAACAGTGAATCTTTGAAGGCAGGCATCTGAGAGCACTTGGTGAGGACAGGCAGCCCTCGGCTCTGTTAGTTTTTCCTTCCGGCATGAAGGGCCGCTGTTTCATTTGGTGACACTGTCCATGGACAGAGTTCTGCGGTACACAAAACAGATATGCTTTTCTTACAGGTCTGGCAAACAAGCCTTGTCTTTTGTTATAAAGACAAGTTTATTGATATTGAGACAAGCCAAGTTCCCAGTTCCACTTGTGTTTCAGTTCTTGGGCCCTAGCCGAGGCTCTGGAAGGATGCATGGCATCGCTATTGACTTCTCTTTCAGATCTGGCTTTTTCCAATAAATCAAGACATACAGCAACTATGAAGTTCTTCATCTTTGATCGAGATGGGTTTTCTAATCCTGAGGGCAGTGGGAAGGGGGCATTCGGCTGTTGATGTAAAACAGTGTTGTGTTAGAAATACATGCATTTGTATTTTATGTAAGACAGTTGTTTTCTTTCTCCTCTCACCTCCTGGGAGATCCTTGTTTCTTGGGAGTAGAGAAGGTCATTCTTTCAGATTGTCTCCTTGAGACACGGTTAAACTGAGTTGTGCTGAAGGTTCCTGAGACCCAGATCCATGTGCACTTGGATGACAACTCCTTTAGTTCCCCTGGAACACTGCAGTAGACCTTACCCTTCAGTGTACCATGTTCCATCAACTACACACCATTTGGGAGCTCGGGGAAGAGGCTGACGGCCTGTTCTTCCCTCAGAGAACTGTTTGGGGAGTTGATCTCCATTTCTTCTCAGACTTACAGAAGATAAGAGGAGATGAGAAGATGAAAGTTAGACCTGATTTTATCAGTTATTGATTACAGCTATGAGAAAAAGGACTTTATAAATGCTGTATTTTTTTTTTTTTTTTTTTACAACTGCTACTACCATGCAACAGGAATTAAAAACAAACAGGGAAAATTCCCATTAAACTGAGTAGAAACCATGAGTCTGTAGTTTCTCTATCCCTCACCAAATCCAGTCATTATTCAACAAATATTTGTTCAGTATGCCAACATAAAGAAAACTGAATGAACGTTTTGCTGAAACTTTACAGGGAACTGACTCAGAGGCTACAGTGAGCAGAGGTCAGTGGTGAAACACAGACTACACTAAACAGATCTTAGAAGTCAAGAGGACCAAGGCCTACGAATAAACAGCGGCTAATTAACCTGATGAGATGTGGAGTCAGCCACCTGGCTGTTGTCTAGGGTACACAGCAGAGGCACAGGGAGAGCAAAGGCATGAATTTACAGCCTCAGAGAACGGCACTGCATTTAGGCAGCTATTTTACAGCTTAGAAGTGATGGTTGGAGACTGTGCAGTGATCCTCGGAGCTTAGAAAGCACGCAAGAGAGTGATGTTGTATTGTGACACAGTCTTGATTTGTTGTTAAACACGTAGATGTTGACCTGTGCTAACGGAAAGATCTCAGACTACTACTCCAGGAAAGAACATTGCCAATAAGCCACCAGACTCATTTTCCTATCTGCTCAGCATTTGTGGAAATAAAACTATGATTTCAGACGTGTTTGACATCACATTGTGTAGCTGATGAGCAGCAGGGGTAAGCCTGTCTCTGCTTAGCTCTTTTTCTGGAACCCAGTGATCCAGTTATGTATGCTGAAATTGAGCACAAATGAGGGTGGCATTACAGCTGGGTACGGCGGCACTCATCTGTAACCCCAGCACCTGGCACACTGTGGCAGGAGGGTTGCTGCAAGTTCAAGAGGAGCCTGGGCCTCAAAGTGAGTTCAAGGCCAGCCGGAACTTCAGAGTAGAGGCCTATCTCAAAAAGATCATATACAAAAAAAAAAAAGATGACGTTATGACTCACTCAAGTTCAGACACAAAGACATTGGTTACATTTGTAAAACAACGCTTATGCTGGCTTCTCCTGTGTTATTAGATTTTATAATCTTTTTGAGGAATTGTATGTAGACCTATGAATACCTGAGACATATAAGACACAGAAAGAAAAGAACGTTGGCGTAATTCTTGAAAACTGGTCTGAAACTTTAAACTCAGTTTCTGACATTGGAAGGGTAATGAAAAATAATGTAATTTTCCTAAAAGAAGCTTTAAATAAAATCTTGTAGCCATAAGGCTAAATATGATAAAACTGATTCCACAGAAGCTTTTAAAAATGTGTCCAGTTTAAAGCATGATTCCTGGCATGGAGGAAAACAAGACATCAGTACCAAAGGGAATGAACAAGCCAGTGTGGTCCTGCTTAGGTTTTCTTGGATGCAAGCACTGCTAAGCTGACCACTTTGGAAGGAGAGACGCACTGCACATGTGTATAATCATTTCCTTATGGTGATAGCTCATTTAATTTATCTTACATCAACTCATTGTTTTGTTTTGTTTTAATGAAGTCTGTAATCTTACCTTCAAAATGATGAGGTTAGTTTTATATTCTGCTATTGTTAAAGACCGTGGTAGTATATTTCCTACTAGATGCTAACACATTAGTTTTGGTTTGTTTGTTTTTAATGAATTGGATAGGTAAAATCTTTCCTAAAATATACAATAATTTAGTTATTGATTGAGGGGTATAGTAATAATATTTTAAAAGTAGCCAGGTAATACTCTAAAAGTATCATTCACGTTATCTCACTTTTTAAAATTAAACTGTGGAACATGGATATGTAATTAAGTGGGGCTTCGTGAAGATAAGATCATTCAAAGGGCTCCCTTCACCTGTTTCTCTCTTCTGTTTTATTTCTACCTATTTAGAGGTAGAATTAACAGGAAATGAAAAAATAGAGCTGAAAGCCAATCATAAGAGGTCCTGGGGGACAATTTCCCCCTGAATTTTAAGAAATGTAAGTTTGACTATGTCTCAACAAAGTCTCCTCCCACAGGGGTTTCTACACACACATATCATGTAGCACAAGGCATATGGCTTTCTCAGACGAGCATCTCTGCAAGCCATGACCTTCCCAGTTAGCTTAAATACCCACACTTAACTTGACCACGGCTTTTCTTTCATAAACACTTTTCCTTCTAGTTGCTCATTTTCACTGGTTATCGTACTAAGCAAGGAAATGGAACAAGAACAGATGCTATGTCAACTAAGATAGTGAGATCAAATTCAATTTAGAACGGTACTGTGTACCTTAAGAAACTGCTGTGAACTGGATCTTGCCAGGTGCAGGAATCTCAAGCCCAGTCCTTCCCATGCACCTTGTTTATGCAGTTTTTAGGATTTGCAGCAAAGAAATGTCTAGGTAGTAGCAGCTCCTTCTCTGCAAATCTACTGAGAAAAAGTAGCTGCGAGAAAGGTCCTTTGTCCCTCACAGGGTCCAGTGGTCTTCTGGGCACCAGCCAGGGAAGTATGGGTCAGGGCCTTCATTAACTCACATCACCCTGAAGGCAAATCTCTCTTTACATCAGAATTATCAGTGTTTAAAAGAATGTTCGTACTGAAAACACTGAGATAACCTTTGCACGCCACTGCCCCTGCCTCCCTACCTGCTGACCAGATGCACGATATCTGCAAGAGACTGCTGTTCCTAACCTCCTTCAGGACAGAATTAGCAGATGAATTTGAAACCACGGTTAGCCCAACACTGAAGCCCTTGGAGCTGGCTGACACAGGGATGACAAGAGTGGAAAAGAAGGAACCAGGGAGAAGATTAGAATTGGCTGCGTGGAGATTTTAGAGCCAGATTATTTCTGGCATTTCCCAAGTAGGTCCTGTTCTTTCATTTTTCTCCATCTTCAAGTTATTTTATATAATGCTATTAAGCCAACCACTTTAAACTTATGTATTTGGTGTGGGTCTCATTACGCAGCTTGGACTCAGGGTGATTCTCCTGTTTCAGCCTCCTCAGTGCTGGGATTACAGGCATGTGCCACCATGCCTGGTCTTGGTGACCAGCTTGGCATGGGTCTGACACCACATGTGGTACTGGTAATCGAACTTCGGTCCTTGCACTTGCCAGGCAGGTGCTTAGACTTCCAAGCTATCACCAATAGCCTTAAAAATTATTTTGAATTTTGTATCACTTACAATCAGAAAACCTTCAATGAGCAAAATGCAAATGTCAGTCACAACCCTTAGGCACACCCTCATCATGCCCTGGATGCCCTCCTTATTTCCACACTTCTGCAAAGCTCATTCAGGCTCCTTAACTCCTGTTAAGGGCACTGGTTAGGAGTAAGCCCTCTAGAGCAACTCCCGCCTGGAGAGGACTTCGCCCTCCACTCCCTGGACCCAACATTTTCCAGGGAATCTTTGCTTTAAAATATTCAATTTTCCCCTCTTTCTTTAACATTGTTAATTGGCCCATTGACATTTTAGTTCAAGACATAGGTATGCAAATGCCAGTTTGGCTTTCCCATTTAGCTATTTGTAAAAATCCATTATAATGTAGATTGTCAACGTATATTCAGATACACTGTGTTCATTTTTTAATTCCCTTTGCACAGCAGACCTGGGCATGGAATGCAATTTGTGGATGCGTATCTTTTTGAAATTGTGCAGATCTACTTATAGAATTCCACACACACTAGAATCAACAGGGCCGATCCCTGACAAGGCGGGGTGTGGCTCACACTGGGTGACCAAGTCTCCATGACCAACTTACTTTTCAGGACGATCTAACCAAATGATCGTGTTCTTCATGCTTTGGGGGCCTAATTCCCAAGAATCAGGGAGTAAGAGAGACATTGAAAAGTATGAAATTCCTTGCAGTCTAGATGTGCTAGCTCTTAGAGTAACAAAATGGAGGACATAATTTATAAACATAGAGAGACCCAAAAAAAGAAAATGAAGAGGAAATATGTTAGGGAAAATAATATACAACTGCACACCAATTAGTATGACTTTAAAAAATACTGCTAGAACCAGATGCTGGTGAGAGTTTGGAGTTATCGATCTTCTCATGAATTGTTGCTAGCAATGGAAAATAATATGATTTCTCTGCAAAGCTTTTTTGCAGTTTCTTATAAAGTTAAACATGTACTTGCCATATGACTTGGCATCCTATTCTTAGGTATTTACCCAAATGAAACTGAAACTTATGTTCACACAAAAACCTGTAAATGAATGTTTATAGCCCTTCTATTTATCATCGCCAAAAACTGGAGAAAACATGTCTTTCAATGGTGAGTACAGAAAGAAACCATAGTTCATGGAGAGAATGGAGAACTCATCACCAGTCAACAGGAGAGAACTGCTAAAGGCTAGGGCAGCTTGGCTGGGTCTCAGGGCTGTGCTGAGTGAAGTCAGGCAGTTTACAAATTAAATACCGTGTACTTCTATTAAAAGGAGAAGTCCCAGAGACAGAACTATAGAGACAGAGAAAAAAATCAGAAGGTCAAGATGGACCAAGCGAATGCCAGAGGTTTGTGAGGGATGCCTTGAGGCAACAGTGCTCTCCTCCATCCTGACTGCTGTATGTTTACCTGAGCCTGCATGGGTGTTAAAATAAGTAGAACAGGTCATAAAATATGAATTTTCCCATATGTGAATCTCAAAGTTCAATTTTTTAAAAACCGTAGGCTGAAGAGAATAGCTGACACAAATTTCCCTTTAAAGTTTAACTACACTTCTTACAAAACAAATAAAACTTTAAAAAATTATTTGTATCAAACTGATTTCTTTCCAGTTGTGCAAAGAAGTTGCAGAAACCGCTGGATTCCTACCAGGTAAGTGGTTAGCAATCGCGCCTTGCATTTTCCATATTTGACTGAGGCTGGGAGTCTGATGTGCAAAATGGAGAATTATAGGAAGACTTTGTGTCTCTATTGTGACAGAAACTACTAAAGCAACATGTTCTCTTTTGCATACTTACTGCTTGACAAAGAAGCTTTATTAAAATCAAGCCCGTAAAAATATTTCCTGAAGAAAGTTTAAAGTTTAAATCAACATGTTGTCTTTGGACAGGACATTTGCTCGCGAAAAACCACCGGCCTTCCCAGCACAGTCTCCCTCCGAATTTTACGGCTTTCGGAGCAGTTGTTGTGCACAGAGCCCACCGCAAAGTCGGGCAGCTTTCATTTTTGTTTTGTCTCTCTTCTTGGTGTTGGCTCTTCATGCCCATCAGCCTTGGAAATGTGCGGGCTTGTCAGTAGTCCAGAGACGGCGCTTCGTTCAGCGCGTTGGCGACTTGGCTTTGGGTATCTCCGCAGTTCTAGTATTCACCAGGCTGCATAACAGAACAATTCTTTCTTTTAGATATGTATTTATTTATTTATTTATTTTTGTGTATTTGGTATAGGGTCTCCCTATGCAGCTCAGACTCATAGTGATCCTCCTATTTTCAGCCTCCCCAGTGCCGGGATTACAGGCATGTCCCAAAACGTCCGGTCTTGGTGGCCAGCTCAGCAACGCCCTGCGGATGACGCCGGTGTGGCATGTGATGCCGGAGATCGAACCTCAGTCCCTGCACTTGCCTAAGGAGGTGTTTAGTCCACTGAGCTATCTCACTGGCCCTAACAAAATAATTCTTGTATCATTTCTGTAGATCACTGTTCTTTTCACCAAAGGAATGGGTATGGTTTTACAAAGAGGCTACCAACTTACCAGATCTTCATTTTACATACACAATGCCAAGAATTTATCTGTTTTTATCTTCTCCTTTGTTAAATGCCACTGTCCTAATGGATACCTCCCCATCTTTGAAATGTATGGTGTCCTCTATACCTATAATTTCAAAGATATTTGCCATTGTTTAAAATACCACACACACACAACACACACATGCACACACACAGAGAAAGATATATGTTGCAGAACACAAGGACCTAGAATAAGAATTAGACCATAAAATATGGGCCAGGTACTTGTTTTATAAATAAAGTTTTATTGTAACACGGACACATCTATTTATTTATGCATTGTTTATGGCATAAATAATTCCATTGCGAATTAAGTAGACATAAGAGAGACATTATAGCCTATAAAGCTAAAATATTCTCTATGTGACTCTTTGCAGAAAAACTTTGCCAGTCCTTGGCCAGAGAATTGATCTCAGGCAGTGCTACATTTTTTTTTTATGACAAATTTTATCTTAAACATTTTAAAAGTTTAAGTTATATTTAAGTGAAATCTCAGCTCATTAATATAGAAATACCTTGCAAGGACACTAAATGGAATTTAAAATTAAGCACTAGGCAAAATCCATTGAGACTCTGCTTACCAAAACCTAAATTTGGAAAGGCCAGGGCTGGGGCACCACAGAGAAATCCATATGAAATATTCACAAAGTTCTTCACCATCAAAGCTCTCCACTCTGCCTTGCCTTGCTAAAGAACTGAAAGAACATAACTTCAGAGTGTGCATCTGGGTAATGAGGGAGTCTGCTGGGTCGTGTTGGACTTGCAAGATGCACTTTTTTCCTACCCAAAACTCCAGCATATCTTTTACAGACAATCAATTTTTCCACCTCTGAAGCATGAACTGGAGATTATTATTGAAAAGAAAATTTCAGCATTCAAGGCTAATCATGCAAAGCAACTAAAACTTTAACAATTTTATTTTATTTTTTGGTGGAACCAGGGATTGAACTCAGGCCCCTGCACTTGCCAGGAAGTGCTTATTCCATCCAGCCCAAGCTTCAGCAATTTTGTTTTGGGGTGGATTTGTATAATAACCAACAAGAAAAAGCAATGCAAATAGGACCCTGTGTCTACTGTTCTCTAGTGGGGAGAATGAATGAAGTGCATTGATTTCAATGTCCCATTTTCATAGACGTCAGTTCCTCCCCTGGCTTACAGTTCTTTGAACCTTCCATTCTCCATTTTGGAGACTTCATTTCTGAAGGCTCCCAGCTTTGTTTTTGGAGTCCTCGTATGTACTCATGAAACTGTGATCTCCAGTGCTAATGACTCCTAGGGAAAAATCTAGATAGCGCTGAGGATTTTCACCAATGGGGCAGGACCTGCCACTGGTCATGTTGAAGCTGCTGAAGCTCTGCATGATGTTATGTACAGGAGAGTGGCTGATGAGAGACTCCTGTGAGACACCTAGTGCCGAGGTGTCTGTGCCAGCTGTTCTCTGTACCAGGAGTGCTTTCTCTTCTGTCTCATTAAGATGCTTAGGGCTTCACCTTAAAGGGGACACCACTCTTTAGCTGCTCTAGTCTTTCCTATAAACTGTTCTTTGGCAGGCTCTTATAAAAAAGAAAAAAGAAAGATGCATATTTGAATATCTTAAGGGAACAGTACACAGTCTTGGGGACCCCACCCCAAAGGACTCTTTGCATCTATATAAATTAGACAAATGGATTCTTCAGAGGTGACACAATGGAGTCCACTGTCAGCCATGCCTAAGCCTTAAATACTAATGGGCTGTTCAGGGGAGGAGCAATTATGAAGGCTATTGTGTTTGAGCCCCACATCCATCCTTCCTTCCTTCCTTCCTTCCTTCCTTCCTTCCTTCCTTCCTTCCTTCCTTCCTTCCTTTCTTCCTTCCTTCCTTCCTTTCTTCCTTCCTTCTCTGTCTGTCTGTCTGTCTCTTTCTCTCTCTCTCTCTGTTTCTCTCCCTCTTTTGATGCATTATTTGGTCCAGGGTCTTACTACACAAATTAGACTTGTAGTGATTTGAAAACAGGAGACTGTTTTCAGCCTCTGAAGCACTTGGATAACAGGTGAGCACCACCATGCCCAATCTTAATGTCCATCTCAGTGCACTGCATATCCTTTCTGTGGAAGCACAATAAAAGTAAGAGTGGCTCTTCTGACCTCTGGGTGGGAGAGGCAGGAAAATCCCCTATTTTAAGACTTCAGTTTTAAACTTTATCATTATCAAAGTTTTTTTTTTTTTTTTTTTTTTTTGCAGAATTGGGGATTGAACTTAGGCCCTTGCGCTTGCCAGGGAAGCATCAAAGCTAAGAACTACTTCAAAAATGCCATGCCTAATCAACTGTAAAATAATCAGGCATTCTAAATGTACCCATTTCTACCATTCTTATTAAAAACACAGACCTGGGCCTGGGACTCTATCAATTAGAATGTATTACCTTAGGATGGCAGAATCATGTGGTAGATCTATTTATACACTACAAGCAATTTTCTCCACAATGCATGTTTAACAGAAAACTGCACACAGTTAATTTTGTAGTATAAGCCTGAATCATTTCAACTGAGTTTTCTGGTGAGCATAAAGCTATATCTCTTGACCTCAGACCAGCCATCTTGGAATATTCCTTCTAGCAATATTAACCCCAAGGGGAGTATAGAATATTGAAGCCAAATATCAGATAAAACAATAAACACTTAAATTTTCAAAAATACTCCAAAGGGTACATGCGTCAGCTTTCGTGCTGTTGGTTTGTGCCTTATACAGACGGTAAGGGGCCCCCCTGTACACAGAAGTCTTCCCTAGAATGAAAGGCAAAACTGCTCACCATGCTTCACTGATGAGCCACTCACATAGCGGGGACCTGCAAAGACCCAGCAGCTGTCACACTGGCTGGCCTGGTCTGCTTTCTCCTTCCTCAGCTTGTTGGGTCCTTGATGTTAACTTCCAAGCCCAGAAACACTACAATTAAGGAGGGAAATTTAAGATCCTTTCCTGGTCAAAAGAAAAACATATATTATAAGAAGATCCATTGATCACAAACTCCAAATAAATTTCCTGGGAAATTCATCTTCTCCAACCTTATATGCCTACACCCACATACAGAAATTCCAGGAGGGTTTTACATATTTTTTTTTTGTATGCCTGCTCTTAACCACCTAAGCAGTGCATGCATCTGAAGATTCACTTTCACTTTTTCTGTGTTCACTGCATATTAATTTTAGTAGACAGAATATGGATCATTCTTGCACTGAAAATATATATTTATATGTCTAAATATTAACATATTCAAATTTATAGTGTTTGCTTGATGAACTGATTGCCTACTAAACAGCACCCTTAAGGACGTCGGTCACCTGTTCTGCTCTGCTGTGGTATACCTTTCTTTTTACTTCTATATTTACGAGTACACTTGCAATTACTTAATGATGACAGCATGAGGAGTTGGCACCCATTTTAGTTCTTTTAGAGCTCTCTCTCTTCCCCTTGGCCATACTCTCTTTTCCTTGCTCGCTCGGTCTCTTCCCTGTCGCCCTCCTGCTCTTCTGCTCTGGCTCCTCAGCCCACCTCTCCTCCCTTGCCCTCACTTGTCACTCTTGTAGAACTGCATGCCTGAAACTAGGTCACATGGCTGTCAAGATGTCAGCTTCAAATTTAGTTCTCAATTCCCTGTCTTTAAACCATTTTACACTTTGGGGATGATTTGTTCCTCCTTGTGGTTAGATGGAACAATTTGAATGTCCTTTGTGCTACGCATGAGTTTTTCTTTGTACAGACCTATACATCCCGCTTACATAGCTTCTTACAAGTTGTTATGTATTGGTATTCATGCATTTTAGAATTCAGGGTGGCTTAAAAATCTTCAGTTCTTAATGAGTATTTTAGAAGAGGAACAGACACCTTACAAAAGGCACAGGCAGCTAATTTTTGTCCCCATATTTAAAAACAGGCCTGGTAACCAAACACAACCTACTTTGTACAAATGCAATTATGGGTATGCCTCATTGAGGGAAAAGATTTTTAAATATTAAGAATAAAACAAGCCACGGAAAACTCAAATATCCTCCCCTAGGAACAAATAGCGAAGTCTGGTATGCATTAAAATACTTGAAAGCTAATGGAAGAGAAAAATGTAAGCCCCGTGCGTCTATTTCTTTGGACCAAGACAGTGCGGTTTCTCAAGTCCTGGCCAGTTTAGGATCTGGTGAGACTCTTTGGAGACAGGAAATGTGAGGTTGATGCAGAGGAGTGCAGTGGTTTGGAATGCCTTGTGCCACACGTTGTCCTGGCTTTCCCCGGGGAGAAGTCCCTTCAGACACAAGGTGCCCTCCCTCCTGGGAGCGTGGTTCTGTTGCCAGAACGTCACAGCCACTACCACAGAGGAAACAGTCGCAAAACAAAGCGAAGCAGGACCAGAAACAGAGACTCAGAGGACCTATTTTTTTTTTTTTAATTTTTATTTGTTTATTTTACGTATTCAATACAGAGTGTATTGGGTCTCACTACACAGACAGGACTCGTAGTGATCCTTCTGTTCTCAGCCTCTCAGGCGTTGGGATTATGGGCATGAGCCACCACGCCTAGTTTTGTTCGTCATCTCAGCGCGCCCCTGGAGGCGGGGCCAAGCACTGTATGCCGGGAATCAGATTTTTTTCCTTTCATTTTTAACACAGGGTTTCACTACACAGTTCAGACTCATAGTGATCCTCCTGTCTCAGCCTCCCCAGCACTGACATTATAGG
The DNA here is from genome assembly GCA_004027165.1 of Ctenomys sociabilis. Taxonomy (NCBI): domain Eukaryota; kingdom Metazoa; phylum Chordata; class Mammalia; order Rodentia; family Ctenomyidae; genus Ctenomys; species Ctenomys sociabilis. The sequence goes on along the minus strand of PVKA01009532.1, from coordinate 50,584 downwards.
CATGCAGTACTGGGGACCGAACTCGAGACCTTGCTTAGACCTCCAAACTATGTCCCTAGCATAATCTATGGATTTTGAAGGACTGGAAAGAGGAAGTCAATACCCTGAAAGGTAGCGACCTCCTCCACTTTGGTCCCCACTTAACTTCATTCACCTATCCACTTCTAGATACCCCATCAGCAAAAGCAGGAGCGTCCAAAGTACACGTGAGAATTTTATTTTCACTTTTTTTTTTTTTTTTTTTTTTTGTCAAAGTAGTTAATATTCTTCAATGAGAATCACTGGGGTTAGAGACTTTCCTATCTTATTTTATTTTCAATGCCAATAATATTCTTGATTGGAGTCTGGGAAGGTCAATAGATTGTCAGCTATGACTACTTCAGAAAAAAATTAAGTGACTCAAATGGTCTCCTTCGTTATTCCTAGATGGAACCAAGTATAGTTAGGGAATAGGATTTATCCCTGCTGGATGGACAGCTCTGGGAGGCCAAGGCAGGCGGAGCGGGCGAATACCAGAATCCAGGTTTGAAGGTGTTGAGCTGACTGTGCTTTCAGAAATGTGGGGAGCAGCCGCAAATAGGCAGGTGGGGAGCTGTCAAAGTCAATATTGGGTTGTTTCACGCATTTGCCCCTGGCCATGAACCAGAGGAGAGCTCCCGCCTGCTGGCCTCCAGGAAAAGAGCTGGGAACAATTTATGAACAGCAGACACCAGCCAAATTTCTGACTTGCCAATTAGGTGAAAGGCAGTGATAGCTTCATTATAAAGTCCTTGAAATGTGTGTCACTAGTTCTCTTCCTTATTAAATTGATATATGCCTGTGACACATTCTGGGGTACAGTATGTGGTAAATAAATACCAGCCACTGTTAGTAGTGGTATGTGTTTTAGAAATCACAAAAGACCACTTATTAAGTGTATAAAATTTAATTAACTAATGAATTAGTTTATTAAATCGGTAACATATGAAGAGAATATTCAAGTGTCAGAGTTAATTGGGAGATAAGATAGATAAAATAATGTCGGCTCATAATAGAAATAGGAAAAAAGAAATATTGTTGTTAACATAAAACAGTTTATTAAAAAGTCATCCAGTAATGATATTTTATCATTTTTTCACTAGATATGGAGTAGACATCCTTCAATGTCAGTGAGAGAGGCACATCAATTTTAATGGCTAAAAGTCACTTTGTTAAGTAAAGTCACATACTTAAATAAGTCAGTGATTGTTATATTCTTTAGCTATTTCTATTTAAAAAATACTACTATAAATAGTGTTGCATCCAGGTACGGTGGTGCACACCTGTAATTCCAGCACTCAGGAGGCTGAGGCAGGAGGATTATTGCAAGTTTGAGACCAGCCTGGGTTAAAAAGTGAACTTAAGGCCAGTCTGAACTCCATAGCAAGACCCTGTCTCAAAAAACCTAAATAAATAGTGCTGTAACAAATTTCCTAGTTACTATGTTTTTATTCCACAACCTTGGGACATGGCCTTAGGAAACAGTTTACCAAAGGCAAAAACAATGGCTAAAAATCTAGCTCTAGTTTTAAAAGCAATAATGCTCAAAAAATGGGAGAGCAGCCAGTCTTACAAAGAATTTTTTAAAGATAAATGACCCACAGAACTATGTGCAACATAAGCTGATGATATTTCGTGTTCTTAAAATATAAAAAGATTAAAAGTTAATTAAAAATATGACGATCCTAACAGAATATGGGGAAAAGCTTTATACAGGCAGGTGATAAGCAAATGGCCAGGAACAAGATGCTTGTTTTAGCCAAAAATAAACTTTATATTACTATTATTATTTATTATTAATTATTATTTGATGATAATTCTTGAGGTTCATGAGGAAATGGGGAATGAGTATTTTTAACATGTTTTGCCCTCTTTTCTTTCTACAGAGTTTCCACATAATTTTGCTTTTCTCCATTTTTTTTCTTTTTGTGGCTTGCTCAGCCCACTCTGGGGGGCAGGGATGGTGGGGCATGTGGTGCTAGGGATCAAACCTTGGTCCCTGCACTTGCCTAAGCAGACACTTTAGACCACTGAGCTATCGTGTCAGCCCATATTTATCTTCATTTTTAAATGTGTACAGTTCTGCTACTCATAGGGTTTACACACACACACACACACACACACACACACACACACACACTATATCCAGGCCTCATTTTTTTTTCCTGGACTTCAGATTGATATGCCCTTGAGTAATCTCACTTTATCCTCTCACAAACACATGACAAGTTGCACACCCGGGCAATGTTCAGATTGGCCTCTTGAGCCTGGTCCCTGTCCAGGCCTGGTTCTTCCGGGCTCTGCATCTCCCTCTGACTTCTCCACAACCAGCCTGAGCAGGTGCCACACACAACACAGCCCTTTCCACTTCTTCACTTACCAAGCTCACTCTGCTCCAATGTACCACTCACCCCTTCCTGCACTACCGGAGAGGATCTGGTTTTGTTCCTTCAGTCCCCACTGGTTTTCCACTGAGCAGTCAGAGCTTCATGCTTCTTCAGAGAATGATACCCTTCAGTGGGGTTTTAGTACTGTTTGGTACATTGAGCATGTGGTGCCTACAGGTGCACATCCGTGGCAAACAATAAGTATGGATTCAATGAGTATTTGAGTCCTCCATGGCGGAGACATGGACAGTGCTGGAGCCCCGCTTCAGGGTAGCTCTCTGACCTCATTCCTGCCTCCTCTTTCTTCTCAGGCTTCTGCCTTACTTACTTCCTGCTTCTGAACTCTGCCTTACTCCCCTTTTTCCTTCCTCTGTCATCTTCCTGTAGGAAGATGGTAAGACTTTACGTGGGCTGGGATCTCTGTGCCTTTAACTCACCTTTCCCTGGACACCCCTTCCCCGCTTCACAGCAGATGTGAGATGCAGGCCATAGGTGCGGTCTCCTCCGTGAGGCCTTCCCAGGCTTGGATCATTCATTCACTCTGTGAATCTTTTCCCGACTACTTTGCATCGCTTGTCTCCACATTACTCTCCAGAGTTTGTACCTACATACCTAACTATGGAATAAGTTGTCCACAAGATCTCTAAGGCAACAACAAGGACAGCATTTGTTCGAGATTATGTTCTTTATGATTCTTACAGTGGTTCCAACAATAACCCGTAAGAGAAGGTGAAGGGACAAACTTATACACCAACAGCTGGCATATTTGGAAAACATTCTCTGAAAGAAATGGAACCCGTAGACACAGTGAATCATGTGTACTAGGAATGTGCCAGCACTGGGTGCACTGTGTTCAGATTTACATGCATACATTTGCTCCTCACATCTCCTCATGCTGCCACCTCATTTTTGATGCACAAAAATGGAGCTCAATGAAGAGAAGAGCATGTTGGTGTCTGGGAGCTGGGTGGACTGTTCTCAGCGAAGTCAGGAGTGGCCCTGGCCTGATTTGCCCAAAGTTCCAGTGCAATACTGAACTCATGCCTCCCAGAGGAGAAATCCCTGCTGTGGAAACCAGTGCTGCACCCATGGCGATCCCAGCTCTGAATCCTAACTGATCCATCTGGCCTGAGACCCTGGCCTGGGCTTCACTGTGCTGCTTCTGCCTGCACAACCCCTATCCTGCTCTGGACGAAGGCCACCGAGAGTCCCAACAGCTAAACTAAAAAGCACTATCTTATCTTGACTCAGGGCAGCCGCTGATACATATTAAGCAGCGGAACAAAGGTTGGCTCCTGGCTGGAAAACTCATTTGCCTTGGAGGGCTTTGCCTGGATACTGCCGGGAAAGAGATGGAGGCCTCAGAGATCTTGGGCTATTGCCCCATCCTCTGATGACATCACCTGTGCATGCCTTCCTGGGACAGTTCCAGCAGCTTCTCCAGATCACGAGAATCCTGAATATCTGCTGTTGGCTGGCTGCCCACAACACGTTCCTACTTCCCAGTGGGACCTTGCCAGATTAGCAGTCATCAATGTCTCTGTGAGAGCATCCTGTCCATTCAGATGCCTGCTCCCACTGTGCGCATCTCCTGATCACTTCTTTGACCCCATTGCTGGCCACATCCATGAGCGAGGGCCACACTGCTGCTCCGTGCTGCTGGTGCGAGCTGCTCAGCTGCCCTGTGTCTCACCTATCTAGTCAATTGGTGCTGTGCTCCTGGTGGACTCATGCCCACACACGGACCAAGTGCTGCAGGGCCATCATCCAGCTCTGTGATGATTTTTCAGAGCAGTTTACCCATCTTGAGTTCTAGGTGCTTGACGAGAGCACCATGCACAGGGACCCTTCCCCATGGGTGTGATCTCGGGCATCTAAGAGAGGCTCACTTGGTAATTCTGCCGTGAGCCACCCTGTTGGCCTCCACACTGCAGTCAGAAGTACAGATCTGTTACTGATTCCCTGCCAAGATCTGAACTTGAACATTCTACTTTTGTTAATAAAAGAACAAACCAGATGGTGCCTTCTTAAGGACAAGAAAAAAACAAAGGTTGCTACGGCTTTTCACCTTGCTGTCCAAATCTTTGAAGACAAAACTCATTAATGTTAGAGAGGATATGTTTTGCTACCCTGTGGGGGGTTGGAGACAATGTCTAGCCAGACATGGGGGGAGGGGGGTGACACCCTGGATGAAGAGACCAGAGCTCAATGCACGAAGCAGGCCTAGAATCCTGCAGCCCACCCCAGACTGACCAACTCAAAAAGGCGTTTGCCACAAGCCCACCTCCCTCCACAACCAGCTAGAGCCTAAAGCAGCACACTTTGCGTTTCTCAGAGTATGTGCCCATCCACTGGTCAAAAATTTCCAGGCATTCCCTGGAAACTGGGGGCCTTGAGTGACCCCATGTCTACCTTCATCGTGGTGGCCCCACTCAAACTTTCTAGATGGGGCTTGTATAGAATGTAGTATTCAAAGAAAGCGCTCCACTGCATAAAATTCAGGGAAAAAAAAATTTTTTTTGAGTTCCATAATATGGGACAAGGATTTGCAGACCTCTTGGCAACCCTCCACTGGTGTTTGAATGAAGACAGTGTTAATTCCCTTCTCCAGGCTCATGAGGAGAGCAGGTCTGAAGTTACGTCTCAAGTGTTCCTCTCATGGGTGTTGGCTTGGGAAGCTGGAGCCGCAGACCATGACCTAGGTCTGTCTCCTCCTCATCTGTGACCTTTGGGAGCCTCAGGTCCTTGACGGTGAAGATGGAACAATTCTGTAGTAGTGCCCAGCATGTGATGTGTACCAGGGAAACTTTCATCTTGAGTTGTGTGTTCTGTAGCCCATTGTTCCAAGCTCTTCCAGAAAACCACCCTATGTGAGGAAACAGATGGTTTCTATCCCACCTCAGAGGAGGCCTAGAATTAGGAGCCTCTTTGGAGTTTCGGCTGTGTCTAATCCATAGTGAGCAGGGGTTCTGAAGGAAGAGCCTGATTCAGCCCTGCCCCCAATCCTTGTTTAGAAGCTGACCGTTAGAGCCGGCATCTTACTCTGACAGCTTCTGGGATCCACAAGATGCATCACAGGGGCAAATGGGACTCACTCGTAGGTGCTGTAGCTCAGGGTTGCTTGAGACACCAGGTACCAGGATCTGGCCCAAGACCAGCCACTCTAACGCAGAGCTTTGGAGATGACACCAGAGACCAGCACGGGTATGCAAGAGCCATGTTTGACAGTTTGACCCTGAGCTGTGAGTCCAGAAACTGTGGAAGCCTGAAGCTCCTTCTCTCCAAACCTAGCCAATATGACCTTCACAAAGGCAGTGCCTGGGGACCCAGTGCTGCAGAGTCAGGAGAAGATGACTCACTGCTGTAGGAGCCCTGGGGCCGAGCCCCTCCAGTGCAGACACGCTGGCAGAGATCCAGGTAGAAAGTTCCTTCAAAGACATTTTGTAAAAGAACTTGATGGAATCCAGTTTTTTACTTGTAAATTCTAAATTAATGTGCTGTTTAATGAATTGTCTTGCTTGTGCAGTTCTGTGGATTTTATACATGTGCAGATTCATGTGTCCACTGCCAGAGTTACTCTGCCACCTATGGAGATCCAGCTGTGTTTCCTCGCTCCAACATCAGATACGCACCTGTGCTCTACCATTACAGCTCTGCTTTTTCCAGAATGTCACACAGGTAGAGTCCTATTTATGATATAATTTAAGAAGTACCTTCTTTCACTCAGCATACTGTCTTTCAGATTCATCGGTGTTGTTTTTGTGGTATTTTGCATAGTCATACCACAACGGAGAGTGAGTCCTGTGGTTGTTTTGTTTTGTTTTTTAAATGTTCAACTAATAAAGGATATTTGGATTATTTCCAATTTGGGGTAAATATGCATATAACTATTAATTTTATTTTATTTTTAAATTTCATTTTATGTATTTGACAGACTCTCACTATGCTGCTAATACTTGGAGTGATCTTTCTGTTTTCAGCCTCCCCAGTGCTAGGATTACAGGCATGCCATGCCCAGACCCAGTGGCTGGCTTAGCATGCCTCAGTGGCAGGGTGAACGTGGCATGCAGGACTGGGGATTGACCCTGGTCCCTATGCTTGCCAAAGCAGGTTCTTAGTGAACTGAGCTATCTCCCCAGCCATATAACTATTAATTTTAAAAAGTGCCGATCTCTGGATCCAAACCCACTGTCCTCAGGCCAGCCCACATAGGAGTGCCTCAGTGTCCCAGCATTTGCACAGGAAGCCCAGTCCTGACCTCAGGTGCTTTCCACTCTGAGTAGGACTGTGGAGTTGGGTGGAGGAGAAGGCATGGATGTCTCAGAGAAAGAAGGCTAACGTGGCTTCACTCCCACTTGTTCTCCTGGCATAGAGAGGACCAGAGCAGCCTTCTGGTAGGAAGCCTCCACTCCACCTTGCCAGGTTGCTCCAACTGTACACATAGAACAGGGCCCCAACCTGCCCCTGTATGCGCAGTGAGCCTCACTGTCGCCCTGGCTGTCACACTCCAAGGGAGCACGTGGCCTCCGGCTGGCCTCCTTCCTGAGCTCCTCTCTGCTCACCTTCAGGACTCGCTCTGCCTGTGCACCAGGTCTGCCACATCACATCTCCCCAAAGGCCACACACTGTTGTCTGCTCCTACGTCATTTGCCCCCTCACCCACTTTCCAGCAAGGCCCTAGTCTGGCTATGATCAGGGAAGACCTGCAGTGGCCCTGCTCTGGCCCATAAGCAGCTGGTACTTTGCATAACACATTCAGACCCAGGAGGGCTCCACAGGGTCCCCGTGGCCATGATGGTCCTGCCCATCTTTCATCTGACAAACCTCGAAGAAGCTTCAGAAGATTCAGCATAGCAAACACACTCTCCACTCTCTTGCCCCTGGGTACTGCTTTGTGCCTTCAAATGGGACTGGTTTATTTTGCTCTGTCAAGTTCTTACAGGGAGGACATGTGTCCTTGTGTTCTCTGCTCTGCTCCCTCTGTTCCCTGCTCAGTCCCCAGCTCAGCTTTTGAAATGATAATGAGCTTCTAGTTTTCTCCCCTGGTTTCCGGGTTTCTAACAGACTGAATATTTTGTCTCCTGCTTCATCATCGCAGGAAGATGAATACCATGCGCAGTAACTACGCCACATCATCCTGCCTGCCTGCTTGCCCCAACCCAGATAGATGAGCAGATGCACGCCGGACAGCCAAAATTTATTTTTCACGGCATGCAATCAGGCACAAGGCACCACGTAGGCAATGGCTGTTAACTGCAGCTCAAGGTGAATTTCTTTCTCCTTGAAGCGGTGACATCACAGTTCCCTGGGGGCCAGCTCCTTGGAGAGCATTTTATGGCATTTTCTCCAAGTAACCCCTCTGGGGAGGATCAGGCTTTTCAGGATGGACCTGGGAGGGCTGGTGGTGGGATTGGTTGCTGTCCCTCTACACTGTCACCTAGGGTAGGGCTGGAATGATTGAATCATTTAGAGTATGCAAAGCCCACAAAAAATTGCAGGATGGATTCTCAAGCTTTTGTTTGAAGAGAGCTGAAAACACTTCTGTTTAAAAGGGGGAGAGTGACAACAGAGAAGTCCCCTCCTGATCCTATCCAAATGAGCCTCATTTTACCCAGGGGGCCTTCAGATTGCGTTCCCTCACAGCACCAGGCACTGGCCTTTGCCAGAACTACTCTGTGGGTGGGAGGCTGGCCACATGTGTAAGGAGTGGCTGGAAGCCATCCTAGCCATGGTTTTTAACTAGTGCTCAGTGGAAATGGGAGGTCTGCTGGAAGGCCAGCAGAGGAGCCTGGAAAATAACGTTGGAATGCCTGATATTATACTTTTCCAGCAAGTTCGGTTTTGTGTTGTTTCTTTTATTGCTAACAGGATGTGTGAGTATAAGGATCTCCCTAAGTCAAAGGTTAATTAAGTATAAAGAGAGCTCAGACTTCTAAAATTTAAATACAGTTGGTGAAAGAAAAGCCTTTCCAACAGGGTTGCATGACACCGGAAGGAATACTTAGTGTTATGCCTGGGAAAAGGAAATTTGTAACATATTTTTTGTAAATATAGGTTGACCATTTCTCACCCAAAGGTCTCAAATCTGAAGTGTTCCAAATTCCAAGGCTCTCTGAGGGCCAACAGGCTGCTGTCAGTAGAAAAATTTCACATCACAAAACTTTGTTTCCTGTGCAAGATTATTTAGCACATTATTTAAGATTACCTTCAAGCTATGTGTATTGGGTGTACACAAAACATAAACAAATACGGTGTTCAGATTTGAGTTGCACCCTTAAGATATTTTATTATGTTTGCAAATGTGGTAAAATTTAAAAATAATTGAAATCTGAATTTTTCTGGCCCAAAGCTTAGTATTCAAGGGACACTCAAGTTGCATATTGGACCACTACATGAGGGATTTCAACCTGACCCTTCCATTGCCACCCCCCATGGCCCACCTTTTTCCTCCCTCCTCCTCAAGTAGAAGAGTCCTTGAGCCAAGTCTATTTTTTCCTCGCTCAGTAGCTGCCTTAGATAGGAGGCAGGCGAGACCCCCCAGGATTGGCCAGAGTGGGGATTGCTTGGCACCAGACTCTACAGTTTTTTCTCTCTGGTCTTTTCTGCACCCATTCCTTGGCTAGAGAATGACCTGACCTGCTGAAAAGGTTCCAGGGGTTGAGCACAGCAACCGTACATTTGAAATCCACGTGGAGGGCCCATCTCCTGTTATTGCCCATGCTACTTTGCTGTTCCCTGTGGAACAGCCCCCGATGGGCTAGGGAAGTCTCTGGGTGTAAAGCCTTGAAGTAAAATTCCTTCCTCCAGAAGGGGCTCCCACTACCCGCTTCTGAGGCCCTTTCCCTTGGGTATGTCTGTGACTCTTCAGGACTGAAATTCTAAGAAAACTCTAGAGTGAGTGTGGAAGCTCTGAATTTATTTATTCATTTTTTTAGGAAGCTCTTTAAATCACTTTCCATCCATACCTTATCTTTCTTGGTTCAATGAGTTAATTATTTTAATTTTCAAATAATTTTACCACATTTGCAAACATAATAAAATATCTTAAGGATGGAACTCAAATCTGAACACCACATTTGTTTATGTTTACTTAGTGGTTAGATCTGGCCAAGCAGAGCATCTGGAACTTTGATTAGAACATTTCTGCGTCCTCTGTCACTGCTGTCCACTGGTAAGATGCTCAAAACCGTCCACCAAATGCCTCCTTTTACCTGTTAAAAGAAAAGAAAAGAAAAAAGTAGTAACACTGTTCACTAGTACCCCTACATTTCTTCTGTCAGGGAATACAGTCACCCTTTGGTATATGTAGATTCATCAAGGACTTAGAAATTTGAGGTTGGTTGGTATGCATGTATGCATGTGTTTCTTTCTTTTCTTTTTCTTTTTTTTTTTTGCATTGAACTTAGGATCCTGTGCTTGCCAGGCACATTCTACTGAGTTATCTCCCTGGCCTCCAGATGTTTGATATTAAAGTAGTACTATTTACTTCTCTTACCCACATCCTCCTCTTTATATTCTCTTCTCTTCTCTTGTGTTGTGTTGGGGACTGAACCCAGGGCCTCTAGTAAGTGAGGCAAGTGCCCTACCACTCAGCTGCAACCCAGTTTCTCATGTATGCTTTAAATCATTTCTAGTATATTTATTATACATTTGTAGCAATGTAAATGCTCTGTACATAGCTATTATACCTGATAGTTTAAGAAACAATGGGGACAAAAAGAGCAAACTTTTTCACAAACTGATTGGTTAAATCAATGACATAGAATCCATTAATTTAGAGGATCAAGAGTTGGGGAGGGCATTGATATAATTATTGCAAAAATAAGAAGAAATATACATAAAACACAGGGTCAGCTGTAAATGCTCACTCCAGAAAAAAAATTGTTCTTGAAATGGGGCCGGTGCTTAGTCAGAACCTGTGGTCTGTCTCTGTGACTCTAACATTATGACAATTCTGTGACCATACCCCACGTTTGCCCTGAGCAGGACACAGGTGTCTGAGCGCTGTGCGACCCACAACCTCCTCCTTGGCTGTTGAGCTTTCTCCTGCTCTGTTCTGGAATGTTCAGCTGAGGAGGGTCCTCCTCCATGAGTGCCTTCTTAGACTCACAGAAAGATGTGCAACTGCCCCACCCACTGCTTTTGCCCGCCTTCCAGGGACAGGAGCAAGCCCGCTGCAGAAGTCTCTCCTCACGCCCAAAGTGAATCTAAATCCAGGACCCTGAGACCCTTACAGGCCTTACCGTACTTTTTAACACTTAGCACAGAAAAGATTCTTAGTGAACTGGACACTGTGATGCACACTGTAATCACGGCACTGGGAAGCTGAGGCAGAAAGATTGCAAGTGTGAGCACAGCCCAGGCAACTTAAAGAGCTTGTGTCTCAAAACAATTTTAAAAGGTTGCTAGGAAGGTAGCAGTGTAGTCCACGGGTTTCATTATGAATGCCAAAAAAAGGAGTACTTAGGGGTTTATTAATCTATTTATGTCAATAATTTTTATTTTTTGAGGAACTCAAAAATCTGAGGACAGTGAGAACAAGTTTCAGTGTCCACCTTAGCAACTGACAAATAGTTGCATAATTATATGTGAATATTAATCTAGGAATTTTCATTCAATTCCCACAGGGTGAATTGAATACTTTTATGCCTTCTACTGGGGTCATTTGACCCAGGGGCCAACCTCTGCTGAGATTTTGTAATGTTTGATAATCATTGAATACAGTAAAATGTTTGTGGGAGAAGGTGGGTACTGTAAAGAAGGTCGTATGTGTTCTAAAGAAAAAAATATCTCTCTGCGTGATGCCCTGATTGAGTCATAGACAATATGAAAGGTGCTAAGAAGTCCTGCAGCAAAGAAAGGGCTCTCATTTTGCCAAAGAATCATTTCCCAAATTAGTTGACTCTGTCCTAGTCACTTTCTTGCTGCTGGGACAAATACACAACACCAGTAGTGTAAGGGCAAGCTTCATGTTGGTTTGCATCTTTATAGTCCATTGTCTCTGGTAGAGAGGGGCAGCTCATGTGCTGGGCAGAAAACAGAGTGTGAGAAAGGAGCAGGGGGATTAATTCACGGGGACTGTAGAGTATGTATGACCAACGACCTTCCAGCTCTCTCTTCTGAGGGTGTGAGGATTTGGGGCCATGTTCTGGGTAGAATCTTTCTCTGTCTCTCTCTCTGTCTCTCTCTCTCTCTCTCTTCCCCCCCCCCCCGTCTACCTCTGTCTCTGCATCTATCTCTGTTTCTGTCTCTCTGTGTCTGTCTCTGCCTCCCTCCCTCCCGAGGTTCTGTTGGGCAGAATTGGAGAGGGTTTCCTTCCAATCTCTGTCCTTTCTCATCATCCCTCTCAATCATATTCTGTCTGAATTTTTAAATCTAGGCAGGTAGTAAGATCTTCGATGCTCGAACTTCAGGGCACAACTGAACATGTATTATCTGACCCAGTTTCTTCTACTGTAAACTCCTTGTATTTCTGCCACTCTATTTCATGTCCTTTAAATAAATCCAAGTAGAGAAACTCAATCAGTATTTCTGGGGATTTAAGTAGCCACCAGACTGAAATCAGTAGAGTTTCTAGTGTTTCTGCTGCTAGCCAGTTATGTGAATGTTTTGGAAATTCTTTAATGAAATTTTTAGCTCAATTTTAACTCATAAATTAACTAAGGTCTCAGAAAATAATTAATATACCCTAAAGCTGGGGGTCAGATGAGCCTTATCCAGACTACTAGGTAAGTGGGCTTTTTCATCAGTCTCTTAGTATCTCCATCTTCTGGTATCTTCTTTTATTAATTAACTAACTTTACTGGTATGTTTTAGGTATACACAATGGTTTCATTCATCATAGGGAATTTGTACCTGTACACAATACATCTTTATTCATTTTTCTTCTTTCCCTTCCCATCTCTTCAACCTCCCTTCCCTTCTTTATTTACAACACTTTTGTTTCCATTTCTTTTATTTCTCCCTCCCTTCTTCCTAGTTTTTTTTTCCTTTAAACATTGTCTCCCCACTTCCCAATGTGTCTTATACATCCTGGACCTTATTTACACTTTCAGTTTCTCACACTGGAGAGACAATTCAGTATTTACCCATGTCTGTTCAATTTATTTCACTTCAGAGCCTGGTCTCAAAGTGCACCCATTCAGCTATAAATGTCTCAGGATTGGCCTTCTTTAAGCAGAGTTGTACTCCATTGTACAAAAAAACCCAAAATCCCAACACATATTCCTTGTCCATTCTCCAGTTGATGGGCATTGGGGCTGTTTCCAAGAGTTACCTATTCCAGTCCGTGCTGCTATAAACACGGGCGTGCATGCATCACTGCAGTATGCTGCCTTTAATTCTTTTGGGATGACACCAGGAAGGAGAATAGTTAGGCCAAAGCAAGCCTCAAGTCCTAGTTTGTTCAGGAGCCTCCACATGGATTTCTACATCAGAAAAGTTCGTCTTCTGGAGAGGGTCCTGCTCATGCTTGACCCATAGAAATGAAGAAATGTGATCTAGTTTTTTTTTTTTTTTTTTTTTTTTTTTTCTGTTGGAATGTATGTTTTTTTCATTTGATTCCCTGCTCTCTTCCAGTTTTGAGGCCAATGCCTAAATGTGACCTCTAAGACAGAACCCTGCCCTTTAATAGTTGTTTGATTTACTGCATGCACTGGGGATTCATCTGCCCCTGCCCCAGTCCATGTAGGCATTGTTTTTCTATTGATTCAAACAATAACAACAACAACAAGCAAACAAACAAATAAAAATAAATGGAATTTTCCGTGCCCTGGGATATTCTTTTCAGCACACCCTTGTCTTCTGGATTGAGACATCATCTCCTGGTCTGCAGATTAATTGACCTAATTTCTTGCTACACCTCAGGGTTTTGCAGACAAAAATCTACCCGGTGTTACCTGTACTGGCTTCTGCTGCACATTCCTATTTCTCTGACTTCTGGACAGAGATTCTTTCTGCTTGGTCATCCAACCCTCTTTGTGTGTGCTGCATGGTGGCTCTCATTCAAGCCTTGTTATCTCTACAGATAGTTCCCAGAAGCCTGCCAGAGTGGTGCACACCTGTCTGTATTCCTTGCACTCTGGGAGGCTGAGGCAAGAGGATCACAAATTTAAGCCCAGCCCTGAATGACTTAGTGACTTGTTGAGACTTAAAGAGCTTGGGTTGCATCTCAGTGTGAAGATCTTAAATTCAATATGTAGTGCCCCAGAAAACAAAACAAAACACTCCCCCTCCCCTGAACAAATCCAAGGTACAAAACACAACTTTTTAGACCAAGCTCTTCCAGCTCCTTGCTCTCCACAAAGGTGGCCGATTTTCTCTAACTCTCTGTAAATGTTCAGCACTTGGCAAATATTCCTGTAGACTCACCTGGTGCTTGGTAGAGCTTTCCAGCCCTTGGTGTTATAAGGAGTCTTTCTATCTCCCTCACACTATGATTGCATCATGAGCGTTGCATAGTGAGCGAGCAGTCCCTTTGTGTGCTATCTGAAACCACCTACACAGACGCTGTACTGAGTCATATCTGCCTTGCTCAGGGCCTGGAAGATACCAGCATTCACTGCAACCACCTCACTTTCAGAAAATGAGCCTGCCTGAGGTGAGTTTGCGCAATTTGCCCAAGGTCTTGTCACAGTGCCTCCAGGATTTCCAAATCAGAAAAGATCCCCTAAACCTTCCATTTTTCCCGATATGGTGAAGTTTGCTATGAGTGAAGAGAGAACAGAAAATCCCTAATCCTAGGGACTAGAGCTAATATTGATGTCTTAGAAATAATGCAGCAATGCTCCTCCTAGAAGTCTGGTAGGAGAAGGACTTCTTCATTCTGGAAAAGAACTGGGTTCTGGATCTCACTGCCTCTCCTTTTTCATCCCAGTTCTGTACTCCTAAACTCCACATCCTTTACTTGACCACTAGGTTAGAGTTGTATCTAAGAACAAAGTTTCAACAAGTGAGCAGCAGGATGTTAAAGAGCGCGATCGCTTGGCTCCTCTGAGAGGTGGGTATTTGGGCAGAAGCAAGTCACCAAGCAAAAACTCAAAACAGATTGCTCTAGGAAGGACCACCAGGATGTGGTAGAAGCCCAGTTTGACCTTTGAAAAGAAGGTCAGAGTGCGTAGTGTGTCCTGAGGGGGGACAGGAAGCAGCAGGTCGGCACAGGAGTCTGGCAGATCAAAAGACACAAGGGAGTGATGTCATCTGACCTTTATTTTGTAAAGGTCACACAGGCTGCCTGGGAACAAAGGGAGGATAGGGAGGCAGAAAGAAAGCAAGGACACTATTCCATTACTTTTTTTTTTTTTTTTAATGTATTTAGTACAGGGTCTAGAGGGTCTCACTATGTACATTAGACTCCTAGTGAGCCTCCTGTTTTCAGCCTCCCAAGCACTGGAATTGCAGGCACACGCCACCAGGCCCAGTCTCATTCACCATCTCAGCGCTCCCTGGGGGGTGGGACTAGCATGGCTTGTGGTGCCCAAGATCAAACCATGGTCGCTTCGCTGCCTAAGCAGGCGCTGCAGTCTGCTAAGCTATCCGGCTGGCCCAATTCCATTACTATTAAGAAATGATCTCAGGGTGTAGCGAGTATTAATGAAGACAGCAAGAAAGAGTACTAAGATGTTTTTGAGATGAAAGTGATGCAGCAGCCTAATGGATGGAACTTGGAGTGAAGCAGCGAAATCACCAATCCTAGGTTCTGCTGAGAAAGGAAAATACAGCGAGTGCTGAGGAGTAAGTGCACAGGATCTAAAGTCTGCTACAGTGTGCCGCTGCAACCCATCACACAGCTTTGATGAGCGCGTTTCCGTTAGTTGGCTCCACAAATAGAAATATATAGACATTTTAGATAAATATTTTACATTTCTTTTGTAAAATAATGGTGTTTATATGCTCTCATTGCAAATCCAAAACCAGAAATAACCCAGAGGCATATCCTTTTTAGTTTAAAAGCAGAAAATCCTTACCATGGCTGAAATAGACAATAGCCCGTATGTAGCATGAATCAGGTACACTGAGTTGAAAGTAGAGCCAGCTGTCTGAAATGAGTGTCTTCCTCCTCACAGTGGTGGAAGAGAATGAATTGGCTGCTGGAGTGACCTGGAAGGTGACAGGGGGACACTGCCTTTCTCTGGTGGTCAGACTGAGGCTCAATGTTTTGAGATGATTTTCTCTGAAACATTTTTCTCCATGGTTTTAGCAACTCTTATGAAATCTAAGGACTGATGACGAGGCAATGCTTTTGCAGAATGTTCCAAGGGAAGAATGTTCTCTTGGTTCATGTCTATCTATCTAGATTAGCCAAAAAAGATCCTTGGAGAAAATAGACAAATCATTGATCTGAGAGATTTGAAGACCTTTGTACAAGGGATTTTGTATCGAAGACTCATGATTGTTGAGGAACTCAGAGACTTGCAGTTTGGGAAAGATCCAATGACCTACAGGAGCAAGAGTGGAAAGGAAGGACCAGGTATAGTTCAGGGTCACAGTGTCTGCCTGGTGAGTGCAAGCTTTGAGTTCCATTCCCCATACAAAAAAGAAAGAAAAGAAAAGCTTTGAGTTCCATTCCCCATACAAAAAAGAAAGAAAAGAAAAGACCAGAGACAAGGAAGAAAGGATTTCTGAAAGATGCTCCAAAGTTACCACTAGTCTAGAACTAAATCTGTCAGTTTCAGCCCCAACTCTCTTTTTCTGGCTCTCAGATTTGCTTCATTCCTACATGGCTTCTAGATGCAGCATAACTCCTCCCAGCTTCTTTGTTCTCATCTGAGACTCTACTGAGATATTAAACAACTTGTGGATCTACTCCACATCCTCTCTGGTACTTTGAAAACTGCTCAAAATAAGTCTTGATGAAGGTGGCATGCCTTAGAATGGCTTAGAACTGAAAATATGACCACATCAAAAGTCTTTAGATGGCAAGATTTTAATGGCTGAATAATATGCTGGAACAGTGGAGTAATTTCTTCTCAAATGCTAGGATGAATTATTTATGCTTTGACAGCATTATGTCTCTAAAGCAGCTTTTAGTTATTCTCCACTTCTGGGCTACAGCTGATCCTGCTGCCCATTCTTGTAATTACATTAACCTCTTGACTTTACATGACAAGCTTTTCCTGTGCACTGCGATCAATAGCCCATAACTACACCTCTTTAATAGGGCCGTAGTTACACTTCAGTTCAGATACAATTAATTTTTGTCCCCTTTTTATTTTTGGTAGGGCACAGAGTGAAATTTCTTTCTGGAACATCTGAAAGCAAAGGAAGTCATTTTGAGGGGGAAAAATACACAGAAAGATATGCAGATCCTGTGGAAAAAAGCGAGGCTGATGAAAAGGCTGACTGATAATCCATTTCTACAGGCTCTTGGGATTAAAAACACTGAGAGAAGCAATGGATTTCAAAGCCCTAGATTGTGTAGGGGCCTTTAAATCTCTGCTTTGATAAACTTTTTAGTTTCACGAGGATGACTGTCACTCTGGACCACCTAGTATCCTATTCAAGCTGTACCGTGAGTTATAGTATGTATATGTAAACAGAGAAAGTATAATGTTAATAGTAAAGTACCTTTTGCAATCAGCTAGTTAAATCTTCATCTTTGTCAAAAATCCTTTCGTTATAATTTGTTTTCTTTTTTTTTTTTTTAATACAGGTTCTCACTACATAGTTCAGACTCATAGCAATCCTCCTGTCTCAGCCATCCTATTGCTAAGATTACATGCGTGTGCCTCCACGCCCAGTTTCAGTGGCTAGCTCGGTGTGTCTGGTGGACACACCAAGTACCACATCACGAGGCACTGGGGAACCAACTCAGGACCTTGAGCTTGCCAGGCATTTAGGCAGCCAAGCTATCTCCCCAGCCCCAGTGACTTGTACTTAAGATATGACTTTGTATTGCCTAGGAATGGACCAAGCCAGTGGGTCAATTTAGATAATCTCAAGGGAAAGCTCATGAGAGTCAATTTTACAGAGATAGGTATTGTGTTCAGTGGAATAATCAGACACATTTAAAGATAGAAGATTTGGGATGTGACTGAATTAATTTTTCCTCTACTTCTGTAATGCTATAAAGGAACAATGCCTGTTACTTTCTACCCTATTATATAATTATAGCCATATATCTCAGAAATAATAAAATAAAACTGCCTATTACTCATAGCAATAACTTAGGTCCCATCCAGGTTGCCTTAGAGATAATGCATCTCGTTTAATATCACCTTAAGAGATAACTGGTGGCTGCCTAAATCCTGTCAGACTTCCCTAATTTTCTTTTATGACTCTGTCAGAATTGGTATATTGCAGAACAGTGATCTACATAATATAGATGTTCGATGTCTATACATATTACATGATCAGCAAATTTGATATGAACAAAGTGATATGCCAAGTGCTCACAGAAGAGAATTAGAGAAACCAAGAAGAAACAATTATCAGTGTCTCAGAGCCACCAACCCATTTTCAGATTGTAAATGAGAGAGTCTGATTTAAACTAAGAGCCTCAAAAGTAGAGAGAGCCAGGAATTAGGTTAACAGTGGGAGCAGATTAACCCAGTAGTAGCTCTTTTAGCCCAACTTTCTGGACTGTGGAACCAGATACCCTGGTAAAAATGGTGCAAAATAATTGCAGAATTATTTCCCTTACTTCTTGGATAGTCCAGAAACCATAGAATGATCAAGGTGGGCTGAATGCCTAATAACTGCAAATAAAAACAATTTCCTTTTCTTGGAGGGCTTGTAAGACCTACAGAGTGGATTAACGATGGTGATTATAGACTACATTCTCAGGGGGACTCTAAAAGTGTTCTACATTTTACTGATTGGAATTGTTGTAAAGATAATCTGTATCCAAAGATAAGAGAGCCATGATAGATCATTTCACTGGGGCTTTCTAATTCATCTATGTTTCTTTTAATTTAGTACATGGGGAGTGGCTGACTTTTGTGAGGCTATGGCATCTAATAAGGTAGTAAAAGTTTATGCTCAGCATTAAGCTGGAGGGATGGTCTTTTTTTTTTTCTTTTCTTTTTATGGGTGGTCCATAGAAGCCAGCAGAGTAACAGTCTCCAGACCTATCGGGATGGAGCGTATGCTCGCCCTTGGTCTAAATCATATGTCAACGAAGACTGGACCCTTTCATGTAGATAGAACTAAAGAGTCTGATATCATTCTGCAAAACAGCACTTAGCCCAAAGGATCTAGACTCTTTCAGATCCAATACAAGTTCTCCTAAAACATCTGGATGCATTTCCAGATGAAAAAGCGTGAGCTAATGAGATTGCCATATGTGACTACTTGCCAAGACATTGTTCTGCTTTGGTTAGTGGCTTACTACTTTGGGGTTGGACATGATAAGGTATGAATCAGCACCCTGATTTTATCGATGGATGCAAACTAACATTTTTGAAGCTTTGCTGGCAGATATCGCTGGCCAATTTGCACCAAAAAGGATTCTTTCCTTCTTAGGTAGGCAAATGAAAGCCCTAATTTCAAAGCATCTTTCTCCATTTCACAATTAGTTACTCTCAGTTTTTTTCTTTTCAGAAATCACTTATGGTCTTTTCAAGTTATTCTCCAGCATACCTCTTGATCACTAGTGTATGAATGAGTGGAAAAATCTGCTTTAGATGTTTAACTTGGAGACGTTCAGTTTTGATATTGCCTTAGTTCAGTTGTGAACATTGTGAAACAACCTTGCTTCTTGGCAGAGGCAAATATTTCCTTCCTGAAGGGTGAATCACTCAGAGAATAATAAATCCTGCACTGGTGTTCTTCTTTAATGTTACAATTCCTTCCTAATGGGGACATATGACCCCAATAACCTCTCTTCCCATTCCAAAAGTACAACCTCAAACCCAAATAAATAACTTTGCCCATCAAAGAGCTCAGAAAAAAAATGTTTTTGAAAAAAAACAAAACAAAACGAAACAACAATGGTGACATTGCCTTCAGGCTTACTGTACTGAGTAACTTTAACACAATCTCCCTAAAACCAAGCAAGATGTTCATACAACACCATAGGCAGATGAGCAGCGACAGAAATGAACTCAAGAATCTGAAAGAAGATTTCTTAGAGGGTCCAAGAGTTATCCTGAAAGGCCCAGGGAGGGTGGAACAATAGGTGGAACTTAGGGAACCGGAAAATTTTTCACTTTGGTCCTTACTAAGGAAAAAGAAGTGGGGTAGTAGGTACAGGCAGAGGAGCTAGAGATAAAAGAAAGCCATGGACATACAGGTTTTGTGCTCTAAGAAACAGGTTCGACTGTTCTGGAAACCAGAGCAGGCTGCCTTCCTGAACTGCGAGGAGTGGCCCTCAAGGAGTTTATTATGTCTTTGAAGCAAATATATATAAACTCGATCTCCCCAGGCCAACAAGCTTCCACTGTTTGAGGGATGGGAGTCTGTTCTTTAACAGTGAAGCTGACATCAGTATACAAAACAATACCTGTGCAGAACCAGGATGGTCTGTTATTCAGGAAATAGTAGATGCTTCTCCTGCTAAAGTCTGGCAGTGTTTGACGTAAAGACCAGGACTGTTCATAGTTTCCAGTCTAGCGGAGCTCTATAAAAGCATACTCTTGCATAGTGGGGAGGAACGCAGCCGGGGTACCCAGGATCTCCCGTTGTACACCCCTAAGTGCTGCTACACCAAAGTTGTTATATTTGGGCTCAGAGCACTAAGGTCACTCATCTTACTCTTTCTTCTCTTCATCTTCCTTAAACCTCTCGGACAGGTGTGTTTTCCCCTCCTCACTTCATCCCTGCATTTCATGTGCTTCCTTTATTTGCTGTGCTGTTGCTTTGTGTTAGTCTGAGAACACCTTCTACATCAAATCTCTGATAGGAACATTTACTTGTTGCACTGGCATATGGTTTCAAGAATGGAAATTAAGGCCCAGGAGACAGCTCAGTGGAATAAGTGCTTCCCTAGCAAGCTCACGGGCCTGAGTTCAATCCCCAGCTTTGAAAATAAAAAAACAACGAAAATTAATGGGGAGCACATAAATGTCCCTGTTCTTAGTTGATACTTTACATTTTTACAAGATAGATTGTCTAAACAATGTGGTTTTTTTTTTTTTTTTTTTTTTTTTTTGGTCTTCTAAAAACTTTTTAAAGAGAATACAAATGGTAAAAGAAAATGGAAAAAAAAAACATTAAAAATGGTACAGAATTAGACAGGGTCTCACTATGCAGTTCAGGCTGGCCTTGAGTTCACCTTGTAGCCCAGACTGGTCTTGAACTCACAATGATTCTTCTGCCTCAGCCTTCTGAATGCTGGGGTTACAGGCCTGTGCCTCTTCTGTTGGCTTTAGGACAGATTTTCTAGAATAGAAAACAAAGTATCTTTACAATAATCATCACTTTGCCCTAGTATCCAACCTCCTACATACAGTCACTAATTCTAGTGAATGTGAGTGCCCAAATATTTCATTTCCCTGTCCACTATTCAAGTAAGTAAAAGACAGTAAGGCTTTCATACACTGCTCTTGTTTTACCTAAGTATTTGGACAGTTTCAGATGAAAACACAAAGTGGCTGGCCATATAGTTCAGTGGAAAGCCCCTTCAAGCAGGCGCAGGAGCTGGGGATTTGATCTCCAGGCCTGCCAGGCCCCCAGGGCTCGCTGAGATGGCAATTGAGAGTGGGCGTGGTGGCACATGCCTGTAATCCAGGCTTTTGGGAGGCTGTAAACAGGCTGATTTCTACAAGTCTGATCTAGTAATGAGACCCTGAACACCCTGTAGACCCTTCCCTAAAATGCAGAAGAAAAAAAAAGAAAAAGAAAGAAAACTCAAGATTAAATACATGTTTTTCTCAGTCATCTCAGGTCACACCTCTCTACCATCTTCCCATCATTTCTCTCTTGCATGAATATTTCCTATAGGGTTTTAAAGTTGCAGCTCTGTCTTTTCATATTCTTAAAATGTTACATCTTCCTCAGAGGATTTCATATACAGAACAAGTTTTTCCTTCAGAAACACAGCTCCTTGTTTTCTATC
Organism: Ctenomys sociabilis; assembly: GCA_004027165.1. Classification (NCBI taxonomy): domain Eukaryota; kingdom Metazoa; phylum Chordata; class Mammalia; order Rodentia; family Ctenomyidae; genus Ctenomys; species Ctenomys sociabilis. The sequence continues at coordinate 29,185 of PVKA01009532.1, read as the reverse complement.
CAGACAGCTGTCTCCAAAGACCTTGTATTACATACCTTGTAGCTTGAAGAAATAATATTGCTGTGAAAATAAATGACCAAAGCCACTTCAGAAAGCAGACAACTTCAAACAACTTGGTAATTTGTAGGCCCCTCTGACATCGCAAGTGCATAATGGATTTGCAGTGACAGGGAGGATTAAGCAAATTGACTCTGAAGTCACAACTCTATTGAGACATTTTTTTTTTTTTCTTGAATTTAAATTTTTTTAGAAAACATATTAGGTAATAAATATGCCCCATGAAGCCACTGCGGTTTTCTTCACTGTCCCAGGTACCTCATCTGTTCATACCATGGAGTTGATCAAATTCACAGTCCTCGGGCCCAGTTCTGCCCTGGTGGGTCATACAGTCCTATTAAATACAGCTTCAGATTATCTGAGGAAGCCCTTGTGAAAACACTTACAAAGAGAATTTTCTTCTTGGGTTCTATGAATTGAAAAAAATGTGGCCCTGCCCCAAAGTGAAGCACTTGAGGTTTCTGTTCTGCGATGCGGCTATTTTATTGAGCACTGTCAGCCGGTCTGAATTTATGGGCACTTGCAGAAAGCTGCGGACTGTAAATTCTGAGCCCTGCTTATTAGAAACCAAGAGCGTTTGACAAAGCACGTAATTAATGATCATTGGCTAAAAGTATTTGGGGGGATTTTATTCAAACAAAGTAAAAAAGAAACATTAAATATTAGTCCTATTATATATTATGGGACATTATGTCCATTTGTGTGCCCATGAATCATTTATCTATGAATACTTAAGAAGAGCAGGAAAGTGATACCCTCTGTACACTCTGAGATAATATTGTCTTAGTATTTGATTACAGGCACAGTGTCCTTAATGGACAGATTCATGCTCCATATCCAATGTCTAGTTGGAGCTGAGACACCAAGAAATGGTGGCAGAAGGATATTAGGCCAAGAGCAGCCCGAGTTCAGGAGCACGAAATTGGTGATGAGATAAAGCTTGTACTAGGCTTGGCAGAAGATGGTTTTTGTTTCTTTTATTGTATTACTTTCCAGCAATTGATTTTGTTGCCTGGATGAAGGTGTGTGTGTGTGTGTGTGTGTGTGTGAGAGAGAGAGAGAGAGAGAGAGAGAGACAGACAGACAGACAGACAGACAGACAGACAGAGAGCAGATAGGGAGAGATTATGTGTGTATATTTACTTTTTCTGGAAGGAAGGAGACACTAAAATATTTGGCTTGGTTTAACGCTCTTTTTATGGAGGCAAAGAAAGAGAGGGCTGTGGTTTTTCCTGGGAGAGCTGGAGAAATAAACGTGACTATTAAAACAAATAGAAGACTTATTCCTTTTGAACAGTTACAAAAATCATTGTGATTTGAGTTAAACCAGAGCCAAGGCTTTGTCTTCACATACAGGAGAGAGTAGTAAGGTTTAAAGTGAAAAAGAAGACAAAGAGCACTGAAAGAAATCCTGCCTGGAAATTCAGGCCCCCAGCGCAGGCTCTGTGCAGATGAGAAGAGTGGGCTGCCTGTGTGCTCGCGGCTACGGATCCGTTCTGAGATTTGGGACGAACCACTTGAGCTTTTTGGCCTCTGTATGATTCTGAAAAAGAAAGTAAGTCGATCACTAAGATCACTAAAGACTGCCTAACTGCAAATATTTATGTTTCTACACTGACATTGTCAGGAATTACACAATCACAAAAAAAAAGGAGTTTTGGTTCAAATGATCCATATAATTGTCTTATTTTTCTGGTTCCAAAGACTTAGGCACTGTACGCCTCACTGCCACTGTAGAACCTGCCTAGGTGTAAAGTCTAAGCATTTACTGCCTGCCTGGGGATGAAAAGGGGTCCAAAGGAGAACTCCATAAGGGCAAGCAAGCCAACTGCAGAAGAGCTTTCAAAAGATCTTTAGAGCTCTCGAGCTGAGAGCAAAGCTTTTTAACATTTGGCTGAAGAAATTTCTTGCAAGAGACCTAAAATGCTTATTGAAATAGATTGGTGATTAAAACATTGGCAAGGAAGTTGACCTTTTGGGGGGACCGATGATTCTTTTTAAGTTAGTTTTGTTTTGGAGCATTAATGGAATATTTGCAATGCAGAACTGTTTACTCAAATTGTCAGTGTTTCTCTCACAAGTTCTTTAATTTATGGGGTTTTGTAAATTAAGAGGACAAGCAAATCCTGTGAGGCTAAGTGCTGTAACAGAAATACAGGTCACCTTGTCCAGTTTTACATTAATTATCTGAGCAGAATGAAATGCTCTTATATCTATCAATCAATTCTATCTATCTATCTATCTATCTATCTATCTATCTATCTATCATTGATTGATCTCTCATCTATCTGTGTGCATCTGCTACTGGTCCTCCTAGATGTCCAGCCCCTCAATGTAGTATTTATTAATTAAAAAGTGAGAATAGGGTCAGGCTAGCAACGGCTGTGTTCATTGCCATTCTTAAAATCTAATCTATTTTGGTTTCTTCTATTTTGTAATAACTTTCCTGAATTTACACTAAAGAGAATGTGGAAGAAGATAAAAAACAAACAAACAAAAAAACTGCATTTCTAATCAACACACACCAGGGATTATGGGCTCTTGGATCCAGTTTAATATCTGAAATTGAACTTTTCACCACTGAACTTAGATGCAAAAGCTCAGGTGACCAGATAATGGCACCCATGAAAGGGACACTCTGCCAACACATCTCCTTCACGGTGACCACACCGAAGAAAACGTAAATATTGGCCAATCAGGCTTCGTGTGTCATGTGACAAGGGCTAGCTGGGGGCAGAGGAGGCAGCAGGCCCTGGCCCTTGGCAGAGGTTGGCTGGCAGTCCCACAGCCCAAACGTTTCTTCTCCTAGCTGCACCTGCATGCCAGTCCAGGGAGACTTGAAGAAGCTCAGTGTATTTTAAATAATGCAGCCCACTCCTCTTGGGCAGAGGCAGCTAGTGATTTATAAGACAAGACAGCCAGAAGCTCCTCTGCTGGTGTGGTGGAAAAAGGCAATCTTCCAGTCATTGTCAGTCTGTTTCCATCCACCAGACACTGCAGAGGCACCAAGGGAGGAAGGCTGGTGAAAGGACAGGAGCGGGGTACATTGGCACGTGTCCACGAGGGTGGTGGGTGTGTGTTTGCTCCTTGTATTTATCTCTGCTTTTCTGCATGTTTGGGAATTTGCAACATTTCAAAATAAATTAGGAATGTTTGCAATCAAGTTCCAGGATTCCAGTCCTTGCTACCTCCCTTCTAGCCATGGTGCCTTCCCAGAGGACTCCTTCCTCATGAACATAGTCTGAATAATACTGTGGCCTTGTTTCTGGGGCTGGCTGGTAAGTGACTGGCTTCTCACAGGCAGTAACCAGTACCCACTTTTAATCTTAAATTATGCTGAGAAAAGCAACCTCTAGGAAAAATTTCTTGGAAACCACGCTGCATCTGTTCTTCCAGATCTTCATATTTACTTCTGGATTAAGCCAGATCACTAGAGAAGTGTGTGTCTGCACCGTATCACCATGACCACAGCCTGTCAGGATGTTTACATGCTTCTGTCCTTGGGAAAAGGATGCCCCAGCCTTTTGGTGGGGAGTACTAGTCCAAGGGCCCAGTAAAACTCCCTTGTGCTGCCTGGAAGCCTGCTTGGGCATGTGGTGCTCTAAACTCTGTAAGATATCCCTGTCTGATCTTATCCCAAATCCTTGCATGTTTTTCTTAAGCGACACCTCTGTGTTTCTCTTTAAAAGAAAATCCTATGAACTGTTACAATGATCCGTCTTTCTGTAGGTGCAGGCAGTAGGCACTTGAGAGCCAGCCTTGTGATCCACCAAAAGCAGCCCTAAGGGTCCCACTGCTGTGAAACTTTGCTTTTACTTTCTTCTAAAATGTGTTTGTATTTGTCCTATTGTTTTCCTGCCTTTTTTCCTACCTACTTCTTTTTTTATGTTAATTTTATTGAGAATTAGCAGACAGTTTCAAAATAGTTATAATAATTAATACATTGTATATATTGTTGTTTTTATAGTAGTTATTCATAGTACAAGATGCAAATATGATATCTTGTCTAAACATTATTAGTACAAATCTTTCTTTTCACTAAACTAAGAGAAAGTAGCTGTATGTCTACCCTATTTTGTATATACAAGATATATATATGTATGTGTATATGTGTCTGTGTGTGTGTATATATTTTTTTTCACTACAAAATGGTCCTTCATTTATATGCCACCTTTTTGTTTACTTTTGTCAGAGATGGGCATTCCCTCCTATGTACTTCTAACCTGCGTCACGTTCCTGGATGTTACGTATTCTTGCAAGTCATCTTAAATTCTTAGGTACAGCAAGTAACCAGGTAGCATATAAATAAATCAACAAATAAATAATATATAGCAATCATCACTATTGCTGGTAACAATAGAAATATAAATTACGACTAGAAAGACAGATGGGCGAAGGCAGTAAATTTTTCTGATGAAAATGATTAATATCGTAGCAAGGCTGAAATTTTTAAATGCCTAAAAATAATTTATGACATCCTGGGTTCATGAAGAAAAATAGTTAATCCAAAAAGTATCTAAGGAGTCCGTGACATGAATGAAGTATGACTGCAGTCTACAGTAAGATGAAAGTAGCAATTTCAGAATGTCTTGTAGGATAATGGAAACTAGGCTTGGAAATAGGAATGTGATAGGGTTTGATCCCCTGGCACCCCACGCACAGGGTGCACTGAGACAGCGATTGAGACTGGGTGTGGTGGCCATAATCCCAACAATTGAGAGGCTGCGGAAAGTGAAAGAGAAGGGGACTTTATAACCTTGTTTTAGTGTGAGGAAAATGTAAAACCAACACAAGATGCATGGTGTGTTCCTGTGGGGCAGGGAAGCTCTGTGGCACTGGCCAGAGGATCACCCATGCCTAAGGAAAAGTCTTGCTGCAATGTGGCCAGAAGACCTGGCCTGAGGATACTGGACCAGCTGCAGCTCTGGGGAGGGAGCTGAAGAGCTAGCTAGCTGACGGCCCAGCCCCTCCCGGGAACAGAAAACCCTGCATCTCCAAGTAGGCACCTTTCCTGGTCACATGGAAGGAGGTAGCAGCTTCACATGGGAGGTGAGGCAGGACGCTGTCATAGGGCCTCTGTATAGCTTACATCGCGAAGATTCAGAGCTGATAAGTTCTTGGTGCCTCCAAGTTGTAATGGAAACGTTCTTTTGTGCCATCTGTTTCAAAGTTCAGGAGAGTTCTCAGCATTTGCAAAAGTAGTCTTACATTCATATGCAATATTGTTATTAACCAAGGTCTTCCAATAGGAGCAAGAGGCTAAAAGAGAAAAGGGGGAGAAAGTAGAAGAGACAATGAGTTTCTCAGCAGGCTACTGTGCTGGCTTCTTGGAGCCTGGAGTGTGATCAGTCTTACCTGTTGCCAGTGGGAAACGCTGGCTCCTACGTCAGCGTTCCATGGTGACCCACTCTGCATTTGGTCTTCCTGCCGCTGGCTCAGAGGCAATTCACCAGCCTTCATGCCTCAATCCTGTCACTCTCCCTATCCACATCTTCATCAAGCCCTCACTTCAGAGTTCAGAGTGCTGCCTCAGGCCACACCAACAAGCCACTTTATCTCTGTTGCCCCGGGGAAAGTGGACCTTGAGCCGTCCTCTTCCTTAAACCCTTGCACACATTGACCTGCTCTTCCACAAGACCAGTTTTTCTCTTTAGAGTTCTTGGGAAAAGGGAGTCTTTAGTGATTCCTGCAAGGCTTTGATGTACCTTTCTTCCCTGACTACAAAAATTTATTGAGTCTGCCTTTGTGTAATTATGAAGAAAGCATTTAGGAGACTCTTTCTAGGACAGAGACAGTCTGCTCCATATGGGCTTTTGGTCTTCATCTTTTCTCATTTTATTTTTATTTTAGCAATGAGACAGTATCAAAACTTATTAATATCACAGTTTTAATAATTGATACATTGTACATTGTTATCTTCTTAGTGGTCATCCATAGTACAAAAAACAGACAGGATATCCTGTCCAAACACTATTAGTGCAAATCTTTCTACTCATTGAACTAAGCGAGAGTAGCTGTATATCTATCCTAACTATTCTGTATATATAAATGCAAAATGGCCCTTCTTTTGTATCCATTTTTGTTTAGTTTTGTCAGAGGTGGATATTCCATTGCCATTTGAATATTGTAGGTGCATGAATTCAGCAAAATAATCCAATGTAGTCCAGTGGTCCATAATAGCAGTGGGTTATCCACTGGACTGGCAATGTCAGAAGTTGTTGACTTGAGCCTTCTACAGCTCAGCCTGTTAACATGGCTTTACTTTTTATATTTTTCTGCTGGATGGTTAAGACCAAGATAAAGCAAGACCTATATAACAAGAAATGTAACTTCTGTATCTGATAAGGTCAGTGAGGTACCCTCAGGGTTTATCCTGTAACCCCGTACCACACTTTGTAGATCCTTTGCCAGTGTCAGCCTTGTGGATGAGTCACTTGATCTTGATCTTTAAACATAAAAGCAGATTGGCTTAATTTTCTTTTCTTTTCTCTTTCCTTTCCTTTCCTTCTTTTTCTTTCTTTCTTTTGAGGCAGGGTTTTACTGTACCACTCAGACTAGCCTTGAATAGAGTTTACAGACATGACTGGCCTCGAACTCATAATGACCCTCCTGCCTCAGCGTCCTGAGTGCTAGGATTACAGGTGTGTGGCATTATGCCTGTCCCTGCTATAAGTGTTCCTATTGTTTGGTACCCCCATTTTATTATATAATCCAAAAGGGCAGCTGTGTATGTCACTTCATAGATGAAGAAGCTGAAATATTCCTGTATTCTAAAATGACTTGCTTAAGGTGACGCTGTGATACTTTGTAGCTCAGCCAGTGTGCTCTCTCAACCCAGTGACTTTAGATAAAGGGAAGGGGTCTCAGCTGCTCAGGAAATTGAAAAGCATATTTTTCTCCTGGAGTAATAGAGAGTGCATGCTGGTTAGGTACTTTGGTATTAATGGAATATTTAATGAATATGCATAGGGCTATGTTTTTATAGAAACACAGTTTTACAGTACTAGAACATAATAAGAGAAAGAAGCTTTGTTCTGGAAACATTCTATGAAGAAGATTTTTGCTCTTTGTAGAAAAACAAGCATTTAACAATAAAGCAGATTTTTCTGGAATTTTTTGAGTCAGCCTTCATGGACAGAAACGTGCGGAAGAGCAGAATCTCAGAGGCCCTCTGGATGGTGAAACGCCGCGCCTGTGAGACATAAACCAGAACAGAAGGCAGCAAGTGCTCAGAGGAGGCACACGGATAGGAGCACAGACTCGCTGGTGAGGGTGGCCAGCTGCTGAAACACAGGCCGTGCCACCCTCCATCCAGGGGTCACTGCTCAGCCTCTCCAGCAGAACTGTGGCTGATGTTTTCTCTGTGACCCAACAAAAGCAAAGCGCTGCTGTTTGGAAATGAGAAAGAACTCTGCAGGCATTGCCTAAGTCACCTTTGACGCTAGGGAGACAAAGGCTAGGGTAGGATGTTGCACACCTCATGGGGCCTTCTGCCAAGACAGAGCACTAAGTGTATAGCAGGGGGACACAGAGAGGCAGAGATCTGGGGGCTGTGCTGAAGGAGGCTGTGTGCTGCCCTAAGTTCAACATCATCCTGTGTAAAATGAGAGAGACAGTCAGAAACAGAAAGAGAGAGAAAGAGAGATAGAGACAGAGGGAGAAACACAAACACAGAGACAGAGACTGAGACAGAGAGAGACAGGCAGACAGACAGACAGAGACAGAAAGAGAGAGAGAGATCCCTATCTTGAAGTAGGTTGTCTAGAGAGACAGGAGACAGGTGAGTTTAAAGGCTAAATTAGGAATTAATTTCACAAACTTAAGAGGCACACAGTACACGATTCTTATCAGGTGTGCTTTTGGAGCCAAGAACATAGGCCAAAACCACATGACTCAGGGTGAATTCCTTTGTTCACTGCTTTATCCTCCTAGGTGCCAGTGAATCTTCCTCAAATCTCCAAACATGAAAACTGAAAAACTAAGAATGGAATAACCTGGGCATGGTGCCATGTGTCTATAATTCCAGCACTCAGGAGGTTGAGGCAGGAGAATTGACCTGAGTTCAAGGCCAGCCTGGGTTACATAGGGACTTCAAAGCCAGCCTGAATAGTATAGCAAGACCCTGTCTTAACAAGAAGAAAAGAAAAAGAATGGATTAAAAATGGCTCAACTAGAATATACAGAGGAATCATCAAATAAAATAGTAAACTGTCCTCAGCAATTTTAAACAAATTTTTAGGCTAATGGTAAATGATGCCCTAGATTAAGGAAAGAAAATTACTCAACTGACAAATATTTATGGAGCACCTAGTATGTTCCTGGCACTCTGCTTGATAATTTATACAAAGTGAAACAAAACAAATGAAATCCTTGAGGTTACACTCAGGAGGAAAAATTAATATGTTAAATAAACGGATTCATTAAGTTATAACACATGTTACAAAAGTACAGCAGACACAGAATTGTTAGAGTAGGGCCATCTTCCAAGGGAGTGATCTTGCCAGTTGAGACTTGAGAACCCACAAGGAGGAGGAGAAGGAAGAAGAGGAGGAGGAAGAGGAGGAGGAGAAAGAGTCATTCTAGTTAAGAAAGGACATTCCAAGAAGAGAAATCAAAGCCAGCAAAAAGTCGGAGACAGGAAAGTCTTGGTTTATCTGAGAAATTAAAGGAAGCCTTCTTTGGTTAAGGTCAGGGAGGAGAGCTGGCGATAAAGGGGAGCCTGGAGCAAATCTGTTGGTCTTTGCTGGCCATTTTGAAGCACTTAAACATGTACAGAAGGTGATTTCAATTCATCGAAAAAGATCACTGCTGAATGTACAAAGAGAAGAGTAGAAGTCACAAAGCCAGTGACGGGATTTGGTGATAAATCTGACAATGGTGGCTTGGGCTGGCTACTGTGAAGTAGGGCTGGAAGTGTTTAATCAGAAGATCTTGGAGTCTTTTTTTTTTTTTGTGCATGTGTGTGTGGAACCAAGGATTGAACTCAGGCCCTCGCGCTTGCCAGGCAAGCACTTATTCCTCTGAGCCATCACCCCAGCCTGGTCTTGGAGTCTTGAATTGACATGGCTCATACAGAAGGTAATATTTAGAGGACAGTTGCATAAAGGGGCCAATAAAGGAGAGAGAGTACCATCCAGAGAGGCAGCAGTGATCCCGGCCTCTCCAAGGCTTTGATGGGAAAGGATGTAGCCAATAAGCTCCACTCAACTCCTGCAAGTCACACCCTAGTGTAATTCTCACCACTCCATCCTGCACCACATCTAGTGCCTTGTTTCTGACAAATAGAAGTGGCAAAGTAATGAGATATAATTTCCAAAATGAGTTTACAGCATGGCTCTGGCTGTCATCCTGAACATTCTTGCTGCTCTGCAGGAAACCAGTGGTCATGCTGTGATGGCCACGTTGTCGCATAAGCATGTGGCAGGGAATTGAATAAAGTCTCTGGCCAAGAGCCAGCAAGAGGTGGAAATCCTCCGATGGACAGGGAGCGAGGAACTGGGGACTGCCAACAGGCCCACAGGCAGTCTTGCTGGGATAGAATCCAGACCTGTGATCGCTGATGGCACCAAGGCCTCAGAGAGAGTTAGGCCTGATCTCTCAATAAAGCTTAAACCAGAGGGGCTGAGATAGATTGCAATTGGTTTCCTGTCACACAGGCCGTGCGAGATAATAGCTGTTTGTACACTCTTCTGGTAAGGTGGTAGATATTTTATTATAGAGCCATAGATAGCTATCATGCTTAGTCTGTGTGGGGTGTGATTTTTTTTGCAAACTTTAGGGAGCTAGGTATTACTATGCAAGTACTGTCATCGTTCATCTTTTCCTAGACTTCATCCGTCTCACTTCTTATGTCTTCTTTTAGGACGGCGGGGTGGAGGGGGGAGCTGCATGTCATTTAACTGGGTCACAGCAAAGTTTCAAAGCATACTTACAGGTCAAGTGTGAAAATGGCTAACAAGTACAAGGCAGGCCGATCTTTCCTCCTGCCACTGCCTCTGCAGCAGGTGGCCGGCCTTTGACTTGGGAAGAGCACAGCTGTTAGAATTCTCCTGGGACAAAAATTCTCTTAACCAAAAATAGGTCAAGGAATGCTTTGGAAAGGTGTTTAAAATAAGAGCAAGTTGTTTTATTGGGTGTGGTGTTTTCTTCTCACTTCACAGGTTGTAGGCACTCACTTTTTGTACTCATAATTGTTCCATAATCACTGCAAATACTACAGGGTTTTACTCTAGGTTCTCTAGAGTCCCAGAACTATGTGGAAGTGGTGGGGGATAATGCTTTCTGCTCTAGCTGGCAAACCTCTGTCACGGTTCACTCAACAAACCTCTCCATAGAGTGCTATTCTGATTGCAGAGTATTTCTGATGACTGTAATATATAAACTTGCTGTATTACTAGGACAGTGCACCTGTGTTACCTTTTAAGTGTGCTTTTGCTGTAATAGCAAAAGTTTTAAGTGTTTCTACGAAATCCTTTAGAATTCAGTTTGTATAATCCCTTTAATTCATGTTGTAGTATTGGAAAAATGCTACAGAACTTGTTTTTATTTTAGGGGGTGGGAGGGAGGAGCTTGGGGTGAAGGGGGAGGGAATTGAGCTCAGGACCTCAAGCTCACCAGGTAGGTGCTGCATCACTGAGATAAATCCTTAGCTGTTTTTTTTTTTTTTTTTTTTTTTTTTGCTGTTGTTGTTTTGAGTCTGGCTACTTAGCTCAGACTAGCCCCACTCTATCCATCTGCCTCAGCCTCTGGAGTACTGGGGTGACACAAGGGTACCACTGTGCTTCATTTAAAGGGCCAATTTGTAAAGGTGGAAAAATACAGTGTGGAGAAATGAATTCAGGAGCTAACCTGAAATGTTGAGGGATCAGAAGCTACAGAGCACATAAATCTAAGTAATATAAGAGAGTAGCTCAATCGCCTTCAATGAAAATGCAACCAAGGTATGGGATAGAAGTAGAGTTTAATTACCAAGAGACCAAAGATAACCAGATATTAGAGAAAATAACATCCAAGAGAGGAAAAAATATTTATGATTCTACTGAGAAAAATAATCAGCAGTCATCTGGTGAGATCAGGACAGTAAACACCTAGTCTAACAATGACTATTAGAATCACTGTGAAAATTAGCTATGAACACATCAAGGACAGCACAATTACCATAGCTGGCATTATAAAAACAACATTTTTAAACAAAGACTCACAAAATGCTTTTTGCTAAGAATCCTCTTGTAAACTAAATTAAAGTCCCCTGAGTTACCTTCTGTATTTTAAATGCAAGCTTCCCCTTGGAATATGCCTTCCCAGCTGTGTAAAAATGAGGAAGGTCACAGACTTAGAGAAGCCCTGCAAGAATTATGTGTGGAAGGTCCCTAAGGATCCTAGAGCTAGCCTTTGTGAAAAAAAAAAAAAAGTTTTTAAAAAATTAACACTGTAAATAAGACATACAGTCATGAAACCAGAGAAGAGAATATATGCATAATGTAGGGCTGTTATTAAAACATGGCTTGTTGGCTATGACTGGTATGTAAATTCCAGATGACGGAGGTTACCAGGAGTTCTGTGGGATCATATGATGCACCAACTCTAACTTTCAGGTGGCCTCATAAGGAAGATAGGAAATTTCCTCTGCAGGTAAAAGAGGATAAAGCAATCCAGGGACTTCCTGGTTTGTTGCACATGCTAGATATTAATTTCTTTCTCTCTTGAACACTCTAAAACATTCCTATTCCATCTTGCCTTGTCTTATTGTAGAGTACTTGGCGAGACTTGGCATTTTCTTTTTCTTGTGTCCTTTCTTTAGTCCCCTTCTCAAGAGCAAATATTTTCCAGGAACTCCTGACTCCCTATTTCCTGCTTCTGCCAGACTCCAGGGATCCCTCTGCCTGGAGCTCAAACAGACCCTGTTGGTTGGTGAACTTGCATGCACAGTATGTTTACTGTTGCCAAAGTCTGAATTGGGTTGTCTCATGCTGAGAGGGCAGGTCCAGCTTCCTAAGTATATCAGAAGCTGCCCAAAGACAGGAAGTGGACCTCACACTTCCCCGCACCCTCCTCTTCATTAATCTATTTAAATGCTTCAAAGCTAGCTGGTTCCCTGTCCCTGAGGCTTTATCAAAAGATGAAACCTCCCATGCAAAAGGAATTCGCGGGCAGAGAATCTCAATAACATCGAGGTTGGAGGGAAGCTTGTTAGAGACGGATGTGATTCATAGCTGTAGTTTAAGTTTTAGAACCCAGTAAAGACAGCCTGACTTGGAGGTGCCCGTTTAGAGGTACATAGGACATAGAGTTGTGCTTAGGAGCACAGAGTAGTTATGGGAGGAAACTGCGAGGAGTAACAGATTAGAGCTCCTGGATACAATCCTCTAGAAAGATAAACATTTAGATTTTAAAATGCTTGAGTAACTACTACAGTATATGGCAGGAGTTACCATGGTTTCCCCTGGGAGATGTTCTATCAGGGTATTATGAATTTAGTCCCTAAATCACACACAAGAGACGTAGGCCTGGAGCACAGATGCCAGGGAAATCTATCAGACGCTGCTTGGGCAGTAGGGATCTTGACTTTTCCTCCACTGGCTGATCCTTCTGCCTTGAGTGCTCGTTTTGCCAAGAGTAACATTTCCATGTTTTCAAGTTGTAATAATAAACAGAGGAATATATTGAATCTCCACATATTCTTTCTTGTATCACATCGGCATGAGTTGAAATACTGACCAAAACCCAATGTTTGAAACAATACTGCTAGTATGTTTAAAACAAACACACTGATGCAGTCCTGATGTTTCCACCCATGCAAGTAAATGGCAGCGAAGACTTTTTATAGTGACTGTAGTCATTTGGAGGAGTCTTTCAAAGCTTCTTATTGTGCTCACTCTTGCTTTTCTGTATTGCTAAAAAAGAAACCTTTTTCTGGTTTTGGTCAGTCTCACTATGTGAGTCTTGATTGGGAGGCCAAGCTGGTCTTTCACCACAGAATCTATCTAATTTCTCTCCACTTCCGTAAGGTCAGAAGCATAAAAAAATAAAACACATACTCCCCAAATCCCAGTTTGGGGGCCGGGGATATAGCTCAGTGGAATAAGTGCTTCTCTGGCAAGCATAAGGGTCTAAATTCAACCCCCGGTTCAAAAAAAAAGAAAACACAATCCCCTAGAGGCTAGAAGAAAGGAAGATGACTGAGGCTGCTAATACTCCTGCCTGCTGGGACTTCCAAAGTCAGGTGGGTTGTCTCATGCTGAGAGGGCAGGTCCAGCAGAAGGGAAGGCCATTGTGCTATTTGCAATCAGTCCCAGCAGAGCTGTGCAGGGCCAGCAGGGACCGTGTACTTTCCAGCGTTCCTGACTTGACCTCCTTGTCTGCTTCTTGTATTCTAATTTTGGCTGTTCTTCCCCTCCCTAGTAGCAGTGATGCTTCTGAATCACTGCAATTTACAATTACCTCATGTGTTTGCTTGTGCTGCTGACAAATAGCATATCTATGTGATAGTACAGTAGCACAAGTACTCCGCCCAAGGCACCGCACTCATGGACATGATTAGGTTAATCTTTAGACCTGTGATTTTTTACTGGGAGATGAAGATGCCTTTCAAAACAGTGATTCACAACCCAAACAGGTACTCAGAGTTAACAGCCAATCAAGTGGATGAAAGATCTGATGTCTGGACTAATATTTAGTCTAGAAATGTTGGTTGTTTTGTAGGGTGGAGAATGCCAGCTCAAGGTGCATAACCTTGGGAGGCACAGAGGTGTTGCACAAAGAACACAAGCTTTAAGCTGCTTCTTTCTGCACTAACAGCTGTGACATCCCCACAATTACTCATCTTCTTTAAGTTTTAGTACCCTCATATGTTTAGTGGGGATAAGTACATATACTTTTCTAGTTGTAATTAGAATTCATGAGTCTAACACACCTGGTAGATATTGAATGAATGTTAATTTCCATATGCTCTGGGAAGTATGGTCCATCCAGAAGGGACAATAAAACACGAGAAGGCTCAAAAAAATCTGTTTGCCTGAATCCAGGGGAAACAATTTCACACACATGTATATGTGTGTCCCTGTGGCTTCCAGGAATCCAAGAACCAGCATTTATAATTTTGACTACTAAAGTCTGGTATGTGCTAGTTCATTTTCTATGACCATAAGGAGGTATTTGAGGCAAGCTACTTTTGAAGACAAGAGATTGATTTATCTCATCGATTTGGAGCATGAAAGTCCAAAATTGGGTGGCTCCACTGGTTTTTCCTGTGGTGAGTTTAGCAGTGGAGTCATGATGGAGTCCAAGATCACATTGCCAGACGGGAAGCTGGCAAAGAGGGGGACAGCCAGTGTTATCTCTTTCGCATCAAGCCTTTCTGTAAACTAGGCTCAGATTCCAGGAAAAATACCTTAGTCCCTTGCAAGGCCAGCTGCTTCAGGAGCTAAGTGGCACCACACAAACCCTTAAGTGCCACGCTCCCAACACCTGAAACTCCAAGGGCTACATTACCACATATCCAAGTCGTGTCAGGGGTGAGGGTTTGAACTGGATTCTTAGAGCATGGCACAAAAGAGGAAATCATTCAGATCATGGGTAAATTCAGCTGGCTTCTTAGCATCATTTCAGGTTGCCTTGGTTACTTTCCACTAAGGCCTCCTACATACTGAAATTCTCATGAGGTGATCAATTCTTGGCTTCTTTGTACGAAGTGGGCTTCCAAAAAGAAATGCATGTGATGTAAGGGAGAATAAAGAAATACAAAAAATAAAAGGATTACGTTAAAGAAGAGCTACCTTAAAGAGTGGAACGCAGCCCCAGTAATGGCTTGGACCTGTTCTGGACAAAGTTCCTTATACTTTCATGTAGGAATAAGATGCAGGGATACATGAAAACAGCTCAGTACTTGCTATGCTGGCCTAAAACTGTTCCCAAAGAGCACATGGTAAGAGTCTGAGGGTTTATATGAATTTTTATTAATACCACCCTGCAGTTTTTCTTAGGAATCATTTGTTACAGTACTGTTTGGAAATTTGTTGGTTGGCCAAACTTCTTCGGGAATAACAGATTATTTTCTCTCTCTGGACAGAATTTAGTATAGTATTAAAGAGGTCTGGATTTTAGAAGTCAAGAAAAGAATGCTAGCTCCAAAGTATAACAATGGCCTGATCATCAGACAAAGCATTTCCAAAGCAATCTTTTCTTCCTCTTTTTATTTTATGTATTTAGTAAAGGGTCTACAGGGTCTCATACACAGATCAGACTCGTAGTGATCCTCCGGGTTTTCAGCCTCCCAAGCTATGGAATTACAGGTGCGCACCACCATGCCCAGTCTCAGTTGCCCTCTACACACGTCCTAGAGGCAGGGTTGGCATGGCATGTGGTGCCTGTGTGGAACCCCAGTCCCTGCGCCTGCCTAAGCAGCCAAAACAATCTTTTCAAAATGAGAATCGTTAACATGCAGAGGTACAGGGTATCCCTGATTGTCTCCCTAGTTGTATGTATTGTTGATTTGAGAATCATTCTCCAAACTGCTTAGAACACCAGAGACTTTTATATAAATATGTTCTTGTAAAGGAAGCTATTAGCGGATCAAGAAATCACGACATGAGCAATGAATTCAGAGAGGCAGGAGGAACACAAAGCCCATCACTTCTTGAGAACGACCTTCATGCTCAGGTCCTGAGAGAGTAGAGAGAATGCATTCCCTGAATGTATTTGCCCACTGTGGAATGCTCGGGTCTATGAGTCAGTAGTTGAGGGAAAAATAAACCAAGAAGAATTATGAAGAATAACTAGAAAATGTGGGTCACTTAGCCATGCGTCCACCTGAAATGGTAAGAACTGCTTGGAGCGGCACCTTCAGTCTCTCATGCAGCATCCGGTGTGCCGTTGTGCTGTCTGTGACCGTGTGCCTCAGGACAGGTGAACTATTTCTAGCAGTTTCCTCAATTAGTCTTATGTTGCTCGATTTCTTCTTCTCTCAAGGACACAGTATTTATTTAAAGGTTGTTTATCATCCAGGCAGTTTGTCTCCATGATTCCTTGCTCTGAGAAGGTTACTAGGAATATTATCCTACAGGCATGCAGGAAAGCCCAGTAGCAAAGAAAATAACAGTGCCATTAACCTTCTTAGCACTGAAGATAAATTAAATCGAATCAGATATTTACCAGAGTAGCAATTGACTTGACAGAAGGAAATTTACCAGCCCAAGGAGACAGTGGCCTGTGTCACCCAGGGGCCACCGCATTCTTGGGTGGGCGCAGGAGCTGGCATACATACCTTTTATTCCTCCCTCCTTGAAGTTCAAGGTATGCTGCATTGAATTAAAGTCCAGCTGCTTCAGGGGTCTTTGCAGCCACCGCGCCGGCCCGGCTGATGGAAGGCATCGTCACCATTATTAATTGAAGTCTCCACGGATCAAATGACTCCTCTCATCTCATTTCATGACAGGATCGCATGACAGCTTCATGGTGGATGCACATGCCAGGGCTCGGATGAGCTCCGCCTCGCTGGAAAGCATTTTGTCAAGATTTTTAAATGATGTACTGTGAGGAGAACTAGGTCACAGGGGCTGTCTCATAGAACCAAAACTGGAGGGGCACGAAGGAGCCACCATAAATGTAAGAATGCGAAGACGCTGGTGATTTATGGGTCCCTCGGGTAACCTTTGTACAGCCGTGAACTGCATTTCATGTTTTCATTTGTTAACTGAACACTAAATAAAAATTGCAATAATTATTATTTTTATTGCCTATTAATTAGGAAATTGCGACCTGGGTAAGCTACCTGCAAAGATGATCCAGGAAGCATGACGGAGGCGGACAGCCAGCATGAGCTGATTTGGCCTCACACACGGAAGTATAGATGTGTTAGTTATTCTCCCTTGTCATTAAAACGGTTTTAATAACTACAGTTTGGATCATTTCTTCACGTGCTTGGATGCTCTCTCTATATTCATAAAGAGGTAAGGGGAGACTCTGAGTGTGTGTGTGCATGTGTGTACGTGTATGTGTGTGTGTGTGTGCACGTGCACAAGTGTGTGCTGTTATTTAATCATGCCACCAGGCTGGAATAGCATGTGTTCTAGGGCTCACAGAAGGCTTCCCTCTGCTTGAAGCATGTGGAGTTCTTCAGGCTTGTGCCTTCCACCAGTTGCCAAAACATCTGGTTCAGTTTTGAAGAAATATTTGTAGCTATTTTTCCATCCAGATTTAGTTACTGCCACTGGAACATTAATGGGTGCTCTGCTGGCTTAATAGATAATATCTGGATGCCCTCGTACCTCGTGTCTACGAAATGCAATCGACGAATCGTAGCTCCGAGGTGCTGTCACTTTGAAACCTGCAGAATTAGAGATTGATAGAATTCAAAGGCTGGGTTTGTGGGACTGGGATTCTAATGCTAAAGGTTACTTTTGCTATTTAAATTATTTAATATTCATCAAGAAGATTGTGTCGTCCATTCCAAAATTAATATTCTAGATAATATAGATATATTGATATTAACTGTAGAAGCATATATTTCAATATTAAAACTTGTGATTGTAGTTTGTTTAGTGGGATAACTTGTTTCTCAGTCTTTCAAACAATGTCAGGGAGACAAGAAAATGAAGAACTCAGTGTTACTGTCACATTCTATAAAGTAGGTAGCGGGCTTAATGCTTGTACTGCTACTGTGCTCCTTACCAGTTTTGTCTGTCATTTTCCCAAAGGGATGACTTACTAAATTATTGCTATTAGCGTTATCAAAATAAATGAAACAAATTGTAAAATGTAAAAGAGCAGGTTTATTGCTACCCGACACTTAGTAGCAAGGTAATAGGTTGTGGTGCTGTAGAACATGTATTTTGGAATCAATGGGACTGGCCTCTGAATCTCAGCGCTGTCAGGAGGCTGCTGGAGGTTCTGGAGATAGGCTTCCGCCTCTGTGGGACGGGGCTCCCGCTGTCTTTCACTGGACTCCTTGGACCATTGTTTGAGAAAATGTGTTATGGTGTAATGCTTGGCATATTGTAAAAACTTAAAGAAAAAAAAAAAAAACAGTGGTTTTGTTACTGCAAAACAAACAGAATGTCAGTCATAGAACCTTTCTTTCCATGTGTTACTCCAGCCAGGTGAACTCCATAGATTTCAATATAAATCCATTGTTCTAGGAAAATATATAAAAATTCCAGAGATAAGGTTGAAGGTCTTGGTCTTCCTCCCTGGTATTTGAGCTCTGTTTTCATCTCGTATATTTATTGCCAAATTTTTCATCTCCTGCTGTAGATGGGTACTCCGAGTCTTAGATTTTTGGTATATTTTCCAACTTTACTGCTTGAACTCTCAACAGCTATCATTCTCCTAGAAACTACACAACCATTTTGGATCCTTGATAGAAAATTCTAGTGGGTTTGAATGTTTTTTTTTTTTCTAAATTTGTTTTTCAGTTTTTAGTTTTAGTATGTTTCGGGTAATAATGCTTACATCCCTCATGTGGATTTAGTACGTGGACACAACCCACTATCTGTCTTTTTTTAGCCTTTCTTCTCCCTTCCCTTTCTTCCCTTTGCATCTCTTGGTTCCCTTCCCTATTGAATGATCTGTTTTTCTTTCCTCCATTGCTCGGCTTTCATCTTGCTTTCACCTTGGGTCCACTATATAAGACAAGGCAGGGCATATTTAAGCTTATTGCAAATGATCTATTTTACTCTATTACCCATTTTTTATCTTGCTCTTTATTTATACCTTGAGTTTGTTATATAAGACAAGGCAGGGCATATTTAAGCTTGTGTATCATTTATTTCACTTAACCAGTGTTGGAGAAACTTGTTTATTTGACCAAGCTAATTTTCTTCTAGGTATCTTCTCAAAAGAATTAAACACATCATATTACAATAATACATGCACATTCATGTTTATAGCAGCAAAATTCATAAAAGCTAAATTGAAGTGGCCTATATGTCCAGCAAAAGGCAAATAAATGAGACTGGTGTTTATTCATAATGGACTACTACTCTTCCATAAAGAAGGATAAATGAGTCATTGGAGCTACACCACCAGCCCTATTTTAAATAAAAAATTTAAAAATATTAAAAATAAGTCACTGTAGAAATAGTTTAAGAATTGGAGACGGAGAAAATTTAGCATAATTTTTTTTTTTTGCTATACCAGGGATTGAACTCAGGACTTGTGTTTGCCAAGCAGGCATTTAAGCCACTTGGCTATAACCCCAACCCTAGGATAGTTATTTTAAAACTGGTGCTAGATTCTATAATGTTGCAGTAGTTATATTTTTTCTCCTAGATTTGAAACTGTGTTTAAACACAAATACACTATTCCTCGCGTTTATGAATGTTATTAGAAATCCAGAGTGGAAATGTTTAGATTCATCAGATCAAGCAAGCACAAGGTCCTGAGTTTGATCCCTGGTAACTAACACACACACACACACACACACACACACACACACACAGAATCCTGACAAAATTCACGCCTTCCATGTTGACCACACTGCAGAGCTTTTGACGACTATGGACAGCACAGCGCCAAGGTCACCAGGATTCCTGAGGCACACGGTTGACCTATGGTAGCACACACTCAGGGAGCATATTTTCAGGATCTGGACAGTATAAGAAATTCAAAGTTATGCTTTTCACTTGTTTGTTAATCTACACTAAAGTTCTAGAAAATGCTTCTCAAACTTTAAGGTGCACTTTCCTCTCTAGGGGATTTTGTTAAAATGTAGAATCTGGTTTACTGAGTTCAAAGTGGAGCCTTAGAATCTTTCTCTGCCCATCTTGCCTATTAAGTGCAGAGGGCAGAAATTTAGTATTTTAATTTATTTTAAAATCAGAAGAATCAAAAAATGTTTTGCTTAAGGTAAATGTTGTAAGATACGATATTAATGTATATTTAAATTCACTTAATCATAGCACATAATTTTTAATTTTCTTTATGGAAGATGGAACCCTCCAAAGAAAAAGTGTCTGTGGCCCTCAGAAGTTATACATTCAGCAAAAGAACATCTGAAATCACAGAGAATTTATGAGATTCTTTATATATTAAGCAAAGCCTTACGAATGAAATTTTCAATAAAGTTTTACAAGTTCTTATGGCACTGTCATCTCTTTTAGATGAGTTCCTCAAAATACTTGGCCCCAACTATATAACTAACTCGCTCAACTGGTGTTGTTGGCTTTGGTAAACTTTTCTCGCATAAACATTCTCCTTGTCATGGGGGACACATTCAAAGCCGTCTTTGAAATGTCTGTGCTTTTTACTCAGGATTCCTTCCTCTTCCACGAGGAGAGCAAAATCACTTTTCTCTCCTGTTCTAAATTAAACAAATATTTGTTATGATTTTCCTCTATGCTTTCCCATGGTCCCTGCCTTCAAGTTACTTTCTTAACTTTCTTTTTCTTGGCCCTAAGAACTTCTAAGCTAACGAAAAACAAAGCAAAGCAAGCAGCTAGCCAACTGAACCAGCGAGTCCGGCCTGCAGGAGCGTTCTCAGTGTCTCCCAGAGCAGAGTTCCTAGGCCAGCACCACTGAGGAAAATGAGAAAGAATCTCTATTACCTCAACCCAAGGCTACTGCCTCAGAGAATCTGGGCACAGCACCGTGCAGGGTGAAATCAGGCCTCAGGTGATTTTGAAGTGCATTAAGTTTGAGAACCACAACTCTAAAACTCTGATTCTTTACCAACCTGCAAAACAGAATCACCTGGAGAGCTTTAAAAAATACACATGCCTGGGCTCTTATCCAGACATTCGAATTCAATTAATCTGTATGGGGCCCTAGCCTGGTTATTGTCAAAGAGTATCCTAGATGATCCTAGGGTACAGCCTGGATTGAGAACCACAGCACCATCTGTTTCAGCAGATTGGATTCTTCTGTGGCAGGTGGGTGAATGTGTGTGCATGTGTGTATATGTGTGTGTGTGTGTGTGTGTGTGTGTATAGGCAAGTGTGAGTGTGGTATCAGTGAGACTGTGTGGATGTGTGAGTCCTGAGGCTTTTCCTAAGGTAACCTCCTTCCTGGAAAACCGCCTGTCTAACATTATGTACTACACAAAACTTATGCATTTCAATAACCCAATATGTTACACATTTACTACATGATTTTTTCCTCTGAAGGTTGGTGAACAGTGGACCACAGAAGGGTTTTTCTGTATGGCTTGTGAACTAAGAATTATTTTACATTTTTAAAGGGTTAAAAAGGCCTAAGAATATGTAAGGGATGTAATCTCCACAAAATCTAAACACCATTTAGTCACTTATAGGAAAATTTGTTGACCCTGCTAAGAGATATAGCAGGGCTGTTGCTTGAAGGAAGATTTATAAACCAGTTTTAGAAGCAAAAGCAACACAGTGTAACAGTACAAAACTGTGGGCTTTAGGTCATGAAACAGAGGCTATGAATGGTATGGAACACTGAGAAATCAGAAAGGCATTGGAACTCATCTAAGCTTTAAAGCACTTGGATAGGTATAAGAAAGAAGGGCGTTTCACATAAAGTCTTGGGTAAGGGGCCGTTCAGATTTCGTGAAACATAGCATGGAGCACTTCCCACGAACTTAGAACAGAGGGTTCTTCATTATGGGGCTGCGGGCATGCCTTGCTAGGTCTGCCAAATGGATTTCCATCACACAGAGCATTCTCTATCTTCTACTGAATCATAATCATGAGGTTTTATAGCCAGGATTATATTGCTTTTGAGTGTGAATCTGAAAGACAACCTACGCCAAAGTCTGTTTAATGACAGGTTACTTCCTCAGAAGTTGTTCCTGAGACAGACATTTGTCACCCTGCCCTGCCACCCTGTGTGTGGTCACAGCACTGAACACTGTATGAAAATCTCTTGCTTCTTGTGTGATTGCCTACCTTTCCTCCAAGAATATAAAGCCCATAAGAGCAGGAACCTTATCTTTTTTTAGGCAATCTCACATCACCAGTGCAAATCAATGTTTGGTATGGACTCACAATTAGCCAAAATGCTTCTAGAATGATGTCTTATAATTACTTAAAAATCAATGGACAAAGGGGTTTTAAGTTAAATATGTTTGAGTATTGAATGATAACAAGGAAAAGTTTCCTTACCTACAGAAATAATCAGAATCCTTAATAGAAGGGTTTCTTTGTTTCACTGTGTTTTGCAGGTACCAGGAATCAAATTTACAACCTCACACTTACCAGACAGGTACTGTGTCACTGAGCTATATCCCTGGCCCTTAATGTAAAGGTCTAATAGGATAAATGAGCATTACATATAGTTTCTAAGTAAGATTCCAAAGTGTTTATAGTTTCTTGTGTTAGCTGTGGATACCATAGGATAGAACTGTGGACTGATTTGTAAGAAGAGGATGTTGGTGAATTTTTCACCACAGGTAACTATATCTATGAGACTTTGCTTGCCACTGTTTTCATTACTATCTGTAGAGTTCATGGAATGGAGTTCATATAATGGTAGAGTCTTGCTACCACCATGGTTGCCTCAATATTTTCATATAGCTTAAGGGGAAACAGGATTAAGAAGTCTTTGAGGAATAATTTTATCCCTATTCAAAATGACCCCTAAAGTAGAATCCAGTTTACAGAGCTAATACTTGCATTACCCTAAAACATATAAATATAATAAATCATTTTATTCTGGGGATGGCCAAATAGCACAGCGAATTAAAACTCCTGCAGGTGGGCACAGGGGCCAGGGGTTTGATTCCCAGGCCTGCCATGCTAGTCCCTCTCCTGGGGTGCACTGAGACTGCAATTGAGACTGAATGGTGGTGCATGCCTGTGATCCCAGGGAGGCTGTAAACTATGGATCACTATGAATCTGACTTAGTAGTGAGACCCTGAACACACTGTAGATCCCTCCCAAAGATACGAAAATGAATAAATAATAAATCATCTTAATTTGAACTGCTTTGAAGTCTTCCTACTCTGACTGGCCAGGAGAGGGTCCTGGGGCCATTTCTTTTAGGAAATCAGTTCATCCCAAACAATTCCATAATCGGTTAGTAAGCCAAATAATTCCACAATTTCTCAGTAAACCAAATAATATCATTTTTACTTTTATTTTTTTCACCATTGTTAAGTTTTTAATTATTTGGAATACTCTGTTGACATTAAGTTACACTTGAAAATCCACCTGACAACCCAACAAGAGTAGGACTACTTTCTTGGTACAGGCTGTCACGGAAGGCTTTCTGGGTGATAACAGATGAGTGTGAAATGATGCTGGTTACTCTTACACTTGGAACCTAGAAGAAGGGCATCTGGGCCCAACTTTACAATGGGACTTTAGAGAAAAAGACTCACGACATGAAAAGCTGATAATATACTGGTGAACATGGAAACTTGTGCTTAAACATAAGGAGAATCATAAAATATTTCTTGATCATTGTCTTAGGTTTATAAAATTATCAAAATAATAAAAGAAAAATCAGATAAATCCATGAAGAATCCTGCAAGGCTTTGTTAGAGGTGTAAACGTTCACCCTCTTTCTATTATTTGAAAAGAAATACGGCGTTACACGTTTCACATGTTATAGAAGCATGTGCCGATAAATTGGACTTTCCCTACATGATAGTTTGGAAGCAATTGCTCCATGGGGATTCCACTCTTTTTTCAGCTGTAATAATTGACAGTTGTGGAACTTGGAGGTCACATGTTTGGAAAAAAAAAAAAAGGTCAAAATAACCGTATTGATTTTACATATTTGGTTCAGGTTCTTTTAGCTATCAAAACAGAACAATGCAATCCATTTCATAGTTGACAGCTATTACCATGCCCAAAATACAACTGGGAAATTTTCAGCACAATTCAGGTGTGTTAAGTGTGGAGGTCAATGGATCTAGTCCATTAATGACAGCTCAGAACAGGGGACTGCAACCTGGATCTAGGGATCCCAACAGTTTAATTTTCAAATATCTTCCCGCCCGTACTAGGGATGATGCTGGTTGGGATGACAAGAGCCCCTTATCTTTTCTTGATGGGTTTACCTGTAATGTTTCTGTTTAGTTTCTATTCTCTCAGTATGAGGAATCTTTGTAAAGGAACTTGAAGTGCCAAAGAGATTTTTTTCTTCTCTCTGCGTTTGTATTTTTACTGATTTTCCTTATCACGGGTTCTGTAGTCCTATGGACCTTTTATAATGGAACTTAGAAAAAAATATTGAGAATATCAATACTCTGTCAGCAAGAAATGCAATAGTACATTATTCTGTCTGAGAAACTGAGTATTCTAACTTGATTATTTCTAATTGCAACTCATTCCCAGAGTACTTTGGAAATGTGGAATCATTAACTAAACCAAAAGTTGGTCTAAGCCAATGGTCCAGTTATAAAAAATAATAGATAGAATGCACCACCTGAAAATAATTTTGGCAGGATGCAAACTGAGTGCTGTTTTTCTTTACCTAAAGGGAAACAGAGAAGTGTGAGTCACCCCACAGTCCTGCTCTTTCCCTTGCTTTGGGGAGTTAATGTTTTACAGAAGTTGTAGGGGTAGATTGATTTGCGTAGGTGTTGGTTTTGCTTTGATGTGCAACAGACAGATGCAGTCGACGTTGGAGAAGACAAGCCTGCTTCATCTGTCTCCGAGGGAGCCTCGGAACTCATTTCACAACTCATTCATTAGAAAACGAAGCTTGCCTCAAAAGAGGCCAACAACGGTATTCCGTGGCCCTCCGATGCAGAAAAGAACAACGCTGTATCCCTGGAGGCAGATAAAACTCAACCTCTGAACCTCAAAGAAAGCTTTTGTGCTTGGCGAGAGCAAATTTATGACACTTGGTGCACCAAAGAAGCCGTGGGCATCTGAAGGAACAAGGTTAACTGAACATTGTCTTTTTGTTGGTGGGGATGGATTTGTTCTTTTGTTCCTCCTCTTTTGAAGTGATGCTAAAAGGGAGAAAGTCTCCAGTACAATCACATTAAAAAAATAATATACCGCGTATTCTAAAAAGCACCTTGGAAATTTCATGCCCACAGGTAAGAGTGCCAGGACTCTACTTGAGAGAGGAACTGCACTTGTTCAGCAGTAAACATCTTAGCGTGAGCCATGATGAGCAGGTGAAGAGCCACACTCATCCTTTGAAAGCTTGGGATGTCCGCTGCTGTTGGTCATAGCTTCATGCAGGCTGCAGGCCTCTGCACGGAGATGGCAGTGTCTCTCCGTCTTGGTCAAGAAGGTAGTTAGAGACATCCAAGTATCAGAAACTTGAAATAATTTTCTAGAATTTGCATGCTCATAAAATGCAGAACAGAAATGAGAGGGAGGATGGAAGAACAACTTCTGATATGTGCTGTTACTCCAATAGCAACCTAAGAAAGTTTTGTTGGGCTTCTCACAAGGAAAGTTTCCTAAGGAAAAGTTAGAGGCTTCATAAAAAGCAACAGCGGTAATGAATAATACACAAAGTAAGTTCATCCGAGAAATGATGGCGTCAGTCCTATTAAGCCTTTATCTGGAGCACCTGGATTTCCAGCCCTACCTTCTGTACTGAGTCCCTTAATCCCACCCTTTCCCTCTTTGATCTTTGTCTTTATCTGTCGTCCAATCTTCTCTAGTAGATCCCATGGTATTGAATATCTGTCCCTCCTAACTACGACTTGCAACTCACATTCTGCTGCCACCCATGATAAATTTTTGATAAACAGAACAGCATCTTAGAGTTACAACTAACATGGTTCAAGACTCACTAGATTTCTTTCTCAGCATCGTGGAATAGTGAACAGATGGATAAAAGTTCAGGAACAAAAGTGTGTGAACTGTGCACACCAAATAAATACCCAGGGCAAGATTTTTATTTCTCATGAAATCCAAGGGCGTCAAGTCCTGAGCCAGAATTTTACTGCAATCTGAACAAATCTCATATGTAGTTGAAATAAGCAGGTGCTTGCACAGAGTAACATGAATGGTGCCACCATTGACAATTGCAAACCTGTCTGTCACTCCTTCAGGGTGACTGTCCTAGCTCCTTCTGGGATACCCTGTGCTCCTGAGACTTTGTGTTCCTGAAAACAGGAAAAGATTCCTGACTCATAGATAAAGGTAATGTCAAGAAACTCAGGACTCTAGCTTTGGTGAGTCAGCTTGTCTCATAAGCCAGGCAAAGGAAGAAAATTGGATGTTCAGAGTACAGTTCTGTGTTTATCAACTCATCAAAAGGAAAGAGTCCCTCCAAACCCTCTCTGACCTTTAACAATCCAAACCACCCAAGGCAGAGAATCTACAAAGTTAGATCAGGAACTATACGCAAAAGTTGAGAACTAAGAACATTTAGAAAACAATGATGCATCATACAAACAGTATCATCTGGATGAGAAATTGTTCTGCCCAACTCTGGACTTCTGCCTTTTTTCTTTTTAAGAAGAAACCTTCCAGACCTACTTGTTCATGTAGCTAAGGCAAATAATACATTCATGATTTAAGGCAAATATGTTTGGAGATTGCTTGGCATATACCAGCCTTGTGGAGCATTTATTCTGCAGTCCTTTCTGTACATTCTCTCTAATCCACACAACTACCTTCCATGCCAGGGATTGCTACATCTTTATTACCATTCTATTTTATTATGAAATGAGTCCAAGAGAAGTTACCAAATCACATACTTAGAACATGGTAGTTGAGCCCATCAACAATTAATGGAAATTTGAATTGTAAAAGAAGGATTATAAAGTGTGCAGCTGCTGTGAATATTAAGTAGAATACAGCATGCCAGAACATTATAAAGGCATCAGAGTTTGGTGCAGATGTTCATATTTTCTTTCAAGACTGTATTGCCTTCAGTTGTACTAGAATTCCAACTGTATCAGGAGGGTATACCCTATTTTTAGGGTGTCAAAGAAACCTCCTAGGGGATCCAAGGGACTGGGGAGTGAATAGGATTCCTGAAGTCTCCACCAGCGTTACTCTGCCTTTGGCTTCATCTGGCTGTTAAGCATTTGAATGGGACTAGTGTGATGAGATATACTGAAGTGCAAAATACAAATTGATTTCAAAGAGTTCATTATAAAAAGAATTATAATAGCTCAATATTAAAGTTGGTGGAGACTGGATGTGGTGGTGGGTGCCTGTAATCCCATTGCTTGGAAGGCTGAAAACAGGAAGATCACTAGGAATCTGATCTGTGTAGTGAGACCCTGTACTAAAATACATAAAAAAATGAAAATACAGTTGATACTAATATCCATCACATGTTGGGATTTACTGCAAGGTCTGTTGAAATCCAAAGCCAAATTTTCCTCTTCCAGAGTCAAAAAATAAACATGGAGTTTTAAGGCGTGGCTACAGGATGGATGAGAAGTACTGCAGGAGAAAGTGCCATAATCCTTCTGCCATTAATTTCTTCATCTATATACTGGGATTATGACATCATTAACCTCATGGAGCTTATATAAGTGTGAAAAAGAAAGAATGCTACATGTCAGAAGCTTATAGAGTATCTGGGCCCCAGTAAGTCAATGAAAAAAACATTATTAATTCAATCAATGACGGATATATTAAACAACTGCTCCTTCAGACAGTGAATGAGCGCTACCTGAATCAACTGCCCACTTTACCCCAAGGTTCTACACCACAGTTTTTGCTAGGTGAAGTTCCAGCATACCAGTTCCTGCACAGGGCAGCTGTCTTGGCACTCGTCTTCTCAGCTTTTTATGCTCCTTTGGTCTTGAAAGAGTCCAGCCTTAATCTTTAGTAAATCTAGCTTGAAAATGCATAGCCTTGGAATATTTTTACAAATCTTCTCCACTCTCCAACTAACTGCTCTAATGAAGAGAAAAATGGTAATTGAAATGAGACTAATTAGATTGTCAATTACCTGCCTCCTCACATAGGTAATTGAAATCCCCCTAATTACAGTGTCTGTGTGTCTAGATGCTTTGTACTGAGGGATTATTAATGGAAAGCAGCTTTAGATGAAGTAACAGGAAATCTTGAAAAATGATTTAGAGAAAATTTGTTCTAAAGTGTTCAGTTTTTCAAAGCAAAGATGTTATATATCCAATCCAGCAGTAAAGTCATCCATGAGGAAAGAAAATCCAATATTTTGTGTTGACTGTCAAGTTCAGATTTATACAGTAGTAAGAAGATGCTAACCCTGAACCCTGTCTTGACTTTTATTTACTCTTTACCCCTGATTTTGCATGACTCTCTTCGGCCCATATGTTCTTTTTGCTTAGAAAGAAAAAGTCAAGATTAGCAGGACCTCAGAGGGTCTCCAGATAAATATAGAAAGTGAGATTTGCAGATGAGGCGCAAAAATGTACAAGAAATTAAATGTATACATCAAACAAATGACTTCCTCTGAGTGCCCACTAGGAAGGGACTTTATTGAAGTAGCTTCAAGGGTGAGGAAGGAGGGCAGTTTTGATTCCGGAAGAAAAGATATAATGATGAAATTTTGAGCCTCCTTACTGCTAGGAAGGTGGTTTCTGTCTTAAAACAAAGAATTCATGGCATCGTGGCCTCCTCTTTGCCCACTGCAAATTTTCACTGGGAGAGTTGCCTTAGAAGGGTTTAAGGGCAAGCTGAGGTTCCACACTATATTTGTATGAGAAACGAATTTATTTTGTTCCCCAGCATTAAACTTCTGATTTCTTATCAGGCCTAGAGTAAACCTGAAGCCAAGCAGAAAATGGGTGGTTGTTTTTGCGTGCAATAGTCAGGAACAGGTT
The DNA here is from genome assembly GCA_004027165.1 of Ctenomys sociabilis. Classification (NCBI taxonomy): domain Eukaryota; kingdom Metazoa; phylum Chordata; class Mammalia; order Rodentia; family Ctenomyidae; genus Ctenomys; species Ctenomys sociabilis. Next base: position 485 of record PVKA01009532.1, on the reverse strand, counting down.
CACAGAAAATTGCAGCAGCCTGACCAGAGGAGCCATCCTGAGTCCCGGTCCTTCCCCACTTAGTTTTCTGTATTACAGTGTAGCAGGGAGCCTCATTTGATGAGATTTTGTTTGGATTATTTTGAACTGTGATGTTACAATATAAAATATGACTTCCTTTTATCTATTTACAGTAGAGATTAGAAATGGAGCAGATGGATGTTTTCTGATGTTTGAATGATCTTCTTTTGAATTTTTATACATTAGGGACATTAGGATTCACAGGGCAGTCAGTATGCCAGCTGTACAGCCACCACGCAAAGGCTCCTCTGAGCACCCTCGAGGGAAGAGCCTGGCTGAGAGAGCATGAGCCTCGCATGTGAATTTAGACCCAGGCCCTGAGTTGAGATTGTCAGGAAAGAACCGCTGGTATTTTGCCCAGTGCGTGACTAAGGCAAGGCTCTTCCTGGGGTGCTCACCATCCTCACCCCACTCCCACACACAGC
>PVKA01009531.1:46842-68180 GCA_004027165.1 Ctenomys sociabilis | reverse complement strand
AAAAAAACAAAAAAAAAAAAAAAAAAAAAAAAAAAAAAAAAAAAAAAAAAAAAAAAAAAAAAAAAAAAGTTAGGATAGATATACAGCTACTTTCTCTTAATTCAGTGAGAAGAAAGATTTGTACTAATAGTGTTTGGACAGCATATCATGTCTGCATCTTGCACTATGAATAATTACTATGAAGACAACAATATACAATGTATTAATTATTGCAACTATCCTACTAACCTGTTTTGAAACTGTCTCATTGCTATTTGTTTCTCAATAAAATTAATTTTAAAAAAATCTGAAGAGCTATCTGGCCAGTCCCTGACATCACTCTTAAATTGGGGCTGAGGTTATGCTTGTATTTCCACAGACAACTGCGTGACAGTGCTACCCTCAGAGCTGCTCCACGGCCAGAATCCCACCACCTCCACCATCCAGCTGTCTGCTGAGACCTCAGTGAGCCCGACAGCTCATCATCCACCTTCCTGGGGAGGCCTGCCGCAGACCCTTCGTGAGGCTTTGCCTCCTAGCTAACAGCCAGGGTGCAGCTCAGTCACCTGATAATGTTCTCTTTGCAATGCCTAATCTTATAGCAGCTTTTCTGTATACTCCTGCAGTTCAAGCAGAAGTGTATTGGGCCTGCATACCTGATGCATCCCGGCTTAGACCTCTTACATGGATGGACAGGCCCCCCAGAGGTTTTCCATTCTACAGAAAGCAATACCCCTATATATATCATGCTGTCTGGCCTACAAATTTCAATGCATTTAAAAGAACAGACTAAGCTTAATTTGCAACTCGTCTTGTATATCTTCCTTTGTGTGTAGCCCACCTACAACAAGGTGCCAGCCTTTGCATGGCAGCTGCAGATCACACTTGGGAAGAACAACTGTTTGAAGGACAATTTGCCTTATTTACCTTAAATTCTATTCCCTTGAATGGTAACCTTGTAAAAGACTTTAAACCTACCATTCCTACCTGTATTCCAGAAGCTCATGCCCTTCATTTCAAGGAAGGTGATTTGAACCTGTGGCAGACTTGCAGGGATCCATACCATAGACGGGCTATATGCAATTTTAATAATTACCTTGTGGATCGGTCTCCCTGAAGTTTCCCTCTAAGAAAGGATTGAGACTGGCATGGGATTTCCTTTTCAGGCTCTCCTGACTATATCATGACCTCAGAGGCCTTGTCCGGTGTTACTGACAACCTCAATCCTTCCATCTCCAGATTCATTATCAGTATAAAAACTGGATCCATACAACATACTTTATGGGATCTAGCCTTACCTTTTCATGGGCATCTGCAGCTGATAGAGGAAAAGTCAAAGTAGTATTGCAAGGACATAGATATAAAAAGTAAATGTATGTGCTTATGGTCCTCAAGTACTATTTAAAAAATAGAGCAGCAACCAAATAGATTCTCATGTACGAGTTGTTATCTGGCCCACTGGATCATGGTTGAACACCCTTCCAATGACTCCACAGTGGTGATCCCGGGCAGGAGGCCAGGAGTTTTCATTCAATCTACCACAGCCATGACGTCATTCACTTAATTCTTTCTTGCTAGAGACACTAACTAAAAGATTTATCAATTGGACCAAGACAATACTTGGATTAATTATAGCAAGGATAGCTTCTGTGGTGCTTTTGATAGTCGGTGCAGTTATTGACTCTATGAGATTATCTCATTCAGTATTAACCACTCACTCTGTAGACAAATGGACAAAAATTTCTGGTGATAGTGAGAAAATTCAGTGAAATAGTAATATAAAGTTAAGAACCCAAGTGATCATTCTAGAAATCTCTGTCCTTTGGATGGGAGAGCAATTTAAAAGTTCACAATGGTCGGCTCACGTGCTCCCTGTGAGGACGAGGTCTTCTTGGCCAAGCTGCCCTCTGCCTCCGTCGCCGGGCTGCACAGCTACCTCAGGGCCGCGTCGCCCACACGCCCACCATGACGAAGAGCTAGAAGTTTCTGAATGAGAGTCTGGCTGCGTGGAAGCTCCTCTTGTACAGCCCGACCACCTGAGAGTTCCTGGGGTGCATCGTCAAGAGCCGGGATTTGATCTTACTCTTGTACTCAGTTTTTTATGGGCTCCTGGCTGCGCTCTTATTCACCATGTGGGCTATGCTTCAGACTCTGAATGATGAGGTTCACAACCAGATTCCTAGTCCAGGACTCATGGTACTCCCAAAACCAGTGATTGCACTGGAATATACATTTAGTATTTCTGATCCACATTCCTATGAAGGATACATTAAAGACCTCAAGGAGTTTCTAAAATCATATTCTTTAGAAGAACAGAAGAATCTCACCAACTGTACTGATGGAGTGCTTTTTGAACAGAAGGGTCTAGTTTATGTTGCATGTCAATTTCCTGATTCCTTACTTGAAGCGTGCAGTGGTATAAATGATCCTAATTTTGGCTATTCCCAAGGACAACCTGGTATGCTTATAAAAATGAATAGAATCATTGGTTTAAAGCCTGAAGGGTCACCAAGGATAGAATGTATTTCAAGGGATGGATATCCACCAACTCTATAAACTTATCCTAATCACGGACTCATAGACTTCAAGTCTTTTCCATATTATGGAAAGAAACTGCATGTGGGCCAACTCTAGCCACTGGTTGCTGTCCAGGTCTCCTTTGAATCTAACAGCACCAAGAAAAAGCAAAGGGAGAGTGCAGAATCGAGGGATCAAAGAACCTAAGAAATGAGGACGGTCGTGACAAGTTCTTGAGACGAGTTGTCTTCAAAATCACAGCACGCACATAACTGAGTAGGATGTCTCTGCCGAATAAATGTGTTGTCTGTCTTCATTGTGTGCCTGCTGGATCTGGCAATCTAGAATTCTGAGACCACCTAGGGAAGGTGGCACTGCCCAGCCCGGGGCACAGTGTAACGTATTTCCAGATCAGTGTTCCGTGTCCTCTGAACTAACTGCCTGCTGCTCTGCTGCCCTTTGAACCAGTGTCCATTCGCCACATAGGGACCGGTGAATGCCTGATTCCGAGCATGTGGGGTGGGGGGGCTTGTCTGCTTTTTTTAATATGGTTTAATTGCCAAGTGTCTAAAGCTCAGTGTGCCATGCAATGTAAATATTATGGATTTAACACTGGTTAACTCAATTTTGATGCCAATAAGGTCTTAGGGGTTAAATAGAACCTGGCCAACATTGAGAGACTGGCTGCAAGAAGTGGAGTGGAGAAGTTCTGTAGGTGAAGAAGTGAACAGAATAAAAGTGAATCTGAAAGTGTTATCTTGGGTTTTGTTGTTGTTTGTTTTGGGTTTTTTTTGGTGAAACCGGGGATTGATCTCAGGCCCTTGCGCTTGCCCAGGAAGCACTTATTCCACTAAGCCATCTTCCTGGCACCATTATCTTGGGCTTTATGTAAAATTATTTTTTACATGCCAATGAGTCTGTGGATCTTCTTGATCAAAAGCACAAACTTTTTGTTATAAGTCATGTTTTTAAAAAAGCTAATAGGCCGGGCGTGGTGGCGCATGCCTGTAATCCCAGCACTCGGGAGGCTGAGGCAGGAGGATTGTTGTGAGTTTGAGACCAGCTTGAGCTACAAAGTGAGCTTAAGGCCAGCCTGAACTGCATAGTGAGACCCTGTCTCAAAAATACAAAAAAAATAAAAGTAAAAATAAATAAAAAATAAAAAAGCTAACAGGATTATTTTCATGTTGGAACCAAGTCTCTTAGAATGTATTTCAGACCGTAGTGAAAGTATTTTTAAAAAGGCAAAAGATTTATACAATCTGAAGAGAAACCAGAGCATTGAAAGTATTTTTAGGTTACAATGAATATGCACCTCATTTTTTATGAAATTAAATTCATGAATCTTAAATTGTATATAGTTTGTGAAATATCTTGTTACTGCTTTTGTTTAGCAGCCTGTGGACTCCAAAAAAGATTTAAATTGTGAAATAAAAAATAAGGTTGATAATTGTAAGTTTTAAAATGTCACTATGACTCACTTTTGTATCACTCCATTAGTGTATGATAAAAAAAAAAATCTATATCCATGGGAAGTGATAGCATACAAGAAGCAGTCCAAAATATTACTGTGTATATAGAGGATCTTCAGAGAAAATTGCTGGCAATGTTGCAACAGCCACGTCTGATACCCCAAATTAAAGATTGGCATAAGTTTGCTGATGCTATTAAAATAAACTGAATTCATTTGCATATCTCAAGGCTTCATTTTTGGTTTTATGTGGGAATTGGTGTACTCATTCTCTTGCTTATAATCCTTCTCGTTAGAGTGTGTCATGGAAGATTTCTCAACCCTGCAATAAGAGGCCCTATAGTTATGACTGACTCTGCTGCAACTTCAAAGCAAGAAAGGGGGAAGTGTGGAGAACCACCTGGGCGACTCTTTGAAAGAAGAGGCTTTGTCTCTATTTTGGCTACGCCTGACACTATTTCCACACTTTGATAGGTAGGGAGATAGAACTTTTCTTTATCTTTTCAATTGGCTTTAAGCAGTGCATACTGGTCTAGCCAAGGTGCTGCTGGTGGTAGTCTTTGAAGATGGCAGGCATGTCTCCCTGATAACTCACACTTGCTGCTCTTTAATATGAGTCAGATTGAGACAGAAGAGCCAGTGCTCTATGCTAATAGCTGGGAGAGAGCTTCGAGACAGAGGCTATGACTTCCTTGAGGCTTCAAAGATTACACATCAGAGCTAAAGCACTGGACTCCAAAACATTAGATACTAACTCAGTAGTGTAATACCTATTATTTTTCTGGATATCCTTCTCTCACAAAGGTAAATGCTGGCCTCCTACCTAGCCCAGCTCACAGTACTCACCTACTTTCTCCCTTTCTCATTCATCTTCAAGCCACTCCTGCTTCATGACTCAATAAAACCTGGGTTTGGCCCTGGTTCAGGGCCTCTGTTCTGGATAGACATGGATGTACTTAAGAGCCCTTGGCTCCCCAGAGCCAAATTTGCCCTAGTTTCTTTATTCTTGCTGTGGGTTGCACTGGAACTGGTAGGTTGGAATTAGCTTGGTGGGATTCCAATGATGTATTTTGGGATTACAAATACACACTTCTTTGGACTGAGATGAAGACCTGGAGGGGCTTCCTACAACAGGCACGGAGCGATGTCTCCTTCACTGTGTGCAGGGGATTACTAAAGGACAACCCACAGCAGTCTTACGTCAGAGGGCCTGAACTGGTTGTGTTCCTGGTCCTCCTAGTCTGGCAAGGGCTCCACTTCTGAATAAAGGTCTCAACTTTGGGTCCTGGATGAGAATCTGGAAAAACTCTGGAGGGCATGCCTTGTGTGGAGATGGAAGGGTTCTCCACTATACCCAGAGGCCTCTACCAGGATCAAAATGACGAACACAGTGACTTCCCAGCCAACGCAACAAGAAATGTTACAAAGACTGGAACCCAGCCAAGAGAGACATGACACCGAGGCACTTTGTAGGCAAAACTTTTTATTACATGGGTATGCCGGTGGGATTCAGTTCCAAATCACCAGCCCCAACGTAATTAAAACACAAACTGCTATGCATTTTGCAAGTAAGAAGCATAAAAGCAGATAGGGGGTTGTTCTGAAATTGGTTACATGTTTGCTCAAACTTTGTTAGGCAGATCTTAGGCAAGTTTAGAGATCATTAATTATAACCTAGGGAAGTCTAGGGGAAGTTAGGGACTGCACAAACCAGTAAGACTAGGTGTGTCAAGTCTGGGCTAGTCTCAGGGTAGACAGTCCTTGAAACAGGCTATTAAAGCAGGATGTTTATAGGATACAGAGCTGCTCAGTGCAGACAAAGCTGAGTCACACTATCTCTGAGTTGTAGCTGGCATAGTCAGTCAAGGCCCAGTCTGATGGTCCAATTATGAAGGTGTTAGTTCTATAATTTTTTCTTAAACAACACATAAACCAGGGCAATGTACACTGTGTTCAAGGGAGTCACATAGAAGATGGATAAATCCATCACAAACATCACAGTAGACTGAGTAATGTCCCTGAAAAAGAAACATTCACAGTAAGATGCCAGCAGACCCACTTAGCTTGGCATGGACATAATGGGTCATGTCCACAGCTAGACTAGTCATAGAGAAGAGACAGGCTCCATGGCCTTAGGAACTCTGCAGTCCCTTCAGAAACTGCAAAGTAAACAGGTTTGCTTTCTCTGAGACGGCAGAGTGGGGGATACACTCCAGAGGTTGTGGACTGGGACAAGCTAAGATGGCTTGTGTCCCTAACTGAACCAGTGATAAAGTGAATAGCTTAGCTCCCAAAAGCATCCGCTGTATCTAGACCTAATAGGGAATCTTCCCCACATGGAGGAATGTGGCTCAGCAGCTGGCTGACGCTCCTTCATAAAGACTACCGTCATAGCCTCTCTCTGCTGAGTGCAGCTGTGCTGAGAAAGGGTGCACGTTCTCTACATTGCTTTCTCTGGTGTGTATCTTCAGGTGGCGCATGAGGCTGGTCCTTTGGTTGAAGGCTTTCCCACATTCACTGCACTGATAAGGCCTTTCTGGTTTGTGAATCATCTGGTGCTGCCTCAGATTAAACCTTTGTCTGAAGGCTTTCCCACATTCACTGCACTGAAAAGGCCGTTCACCTGTGTGAAGTCTCCGGTGACTATTAAGGCTCGAACTCTGGCTAAAGAACTTCCCACATTCAGTGCATTCATAAGGCTGCTCACCAGTGTGAACTCTCAGATGTTTTATGAGGTCAGAGCTTCGACTGAAGGCTTTCCCACATGCACTGCACCCAAAAGGTCGTTCCCCTGTGTGAACTATATAGTGTTGAATGAGACTAGCAAGGTGGCTAAAGAATTTCCCACATTCACTGCACTCAAAAGGTCTCTCTCCAGTGTGAACCCTTTTATGCTGGGCGAGGTTTGAGCTTCGGCTAAAGAACTTCCCACAGTAACTGCACACATGAGGGCTTTCGCCAGTGTGAACTCTGTGGTGTCTCACAAGACTAGAGTGTTGGCTAAACAATCTCCCACACTCAGGGCACTCATAGGGTTTTCCTCTATTGTGAACTCTCTGATGCTGAATGAAGATAGAGGGATCACTAAAGAATATCCCACATTTCCTGCATTCATAGGGCCTCTCTCTTCTCTGGACTCTCTGCTGGTGAACATGTGTGAATGTGTCACTGAAAGTGTAACTAGACTGACTGCTCTTGTTAAGCCACTGGGCTGTGGGAAAGTACAATGTTTCTCCAGCATTCTGGTGTGCCTCCTCCCCATTGGGAGTGATCCAACACTGCACAAAGTCTGCTCTGGTCACAAAGTGCTCCTTCCCCTCCTCATATATAAAAGATTTCTGGGATGTCTGGTCTATGAAAGTCTTTCCAGGAGAAGCCCTGCCCTCCTCCCTTCTGGCAGGCTCATCCTCATTCTTCTGCACCACCTGCTGCTGGGCAAAGTTTGCACTGAACTTGACCCTTGTCCCATTGGCCTCACACATATGGGCTTTCAGCCTGGCATATGTATCCTCCTCTTCATCCAGGTACAAAATCTCTTTCACAAGTAGGCCACATGTGTCAGAGGAGTAGGCCTTCTGCATGGACAGAGATGTTTTGGGATTTCCAGCCTGTAACACTCCTTGTACAGAAATTCTCTGGTGAGAAGGTAACACTTTAACCTCTGTTCTAGAGCAAAAACCTGCAAACAGAGAAATACTCATCATATCAAATAAACTTTGACAGAAGAAAACAGTTCCATCAAAAATCTCCGATAGATGTCAGAATGAGTCGTTAGGAACCTGAACAAGAAGAGAAAGCTCAGCTCAAGAGAAGGAATTGTTGATTCTCTGCATTATTGTGGTTTTCCAGTCCACAAAACATAGTAGGTCTCTACTAATGGAAGGAATACTGGAAAGGAAAGCAGAGTACTCAGATCACTTCTCTACAAAAGCCTCGCAGCATGGCACTGACTTCCAAGAAACTGTAAGGACCACGAGGCTCAGTGACTAATGTTCAGAGACATCAAGGATCTATGTTGTTCTCTGGACATAGGCAGTGGAGCTCAACAGTGAAGAGTGCTGCAGAGGCAGTGAGACCTGGTGCTTCCCACGGGGACTGAGACATAGAGGTGAGAAGGGTGGGACCAACAGCCAGTGAGATCGGATATCCACATGGGCAAGGTCTCAAGGGAGGGAAAGGAATGGCAGAGTTAAAAACAGAAGCTGGCAGATTCAGCCATAGTAATGACACACTGTCCCCTAGCTCCTGCTTACCAGAGGGTTAGAGGTCTGGTCAGTCAACAGGTGAGAGGTGACAGGTAGGATGGGCTCTACAGGGCAGACCACAAAAGGCTTGCCTTTTTATTTTTGGTGGTCCTGGAGATCAAACTCATGACCTTGTACTTGCCAAGCAGGCACTTCAGTCACTAAAGCCTCTCTTCCTGTGGCTGAAGTCATAATCACTCGTTATACATCCAGGGTTCTCTCCTAACTGCACATTCACTAGTGACATGGTACCTGAAATATATGAACCCTAAAGGAAAGATGGTCACGGGAAGTAATCCAGAACACACAACAGGAAAGGAAACTCAGTATTAGAAATCATACATAAGAGGAAATCTGGAGCTGGGGAGATGGCTCAGTGGAGTAAGCGCTTCCCTGCCAAGCATAAGGGCCTTGAGTTCAATCCCTGGTTCCACCAAAAAAATAAAAAATAAAAAGCAGAGCCAAATTATTTGGGGCTGGGAAGATGGCTCAGTGGAATAAGCGCTTCTCTGGCAAGTGCAAGGGCCTGAGTTCAATTGCCAGTTCTGCCAAAAAAAAAAAAAAAAAAAAGGAAGAAATCTGGCAAACACAGTCCAGTGATTTGCAGGTAGTGGCCACAGGAGTGCATGGTAGTTCTTCACAATCTTGTACAGCTCATGTTAGCAAAAGAAGAACCTGAAACACAGGAGGGTCAGAGGTCTGGCCAATCATACAGGTGAGAGGTACAGGTAGGATGGGCTCTATAGGGCTGACCACAAGGATCGCTGTCTGCACCCTTTCCTGCATGGCTTTGGGTGGGAAGTGTGGGGCTGATCAGGAAGGGGGAGCACTGCACGTGGCACTGTTCTGAAACCCACTGAAGCCCACAACAGGAACATGGAGGACAGGCACTGTTCACACTGTTGGCATTGGAAAGAGAGTTGTCTTTGTACAAAGGGGACAGGTAGAGAAGAGCTCAGGCAAGTCAGATGTCCTTACCGAGAGAGGCTATGAGTGTGAAGTTCTCCACCATCACGTTGCAGTACAGGAGTCTCTGTGCCTCATCCAGCAGCCCCCACTCCTCCTGGGAGAAGTAAATGGTCACGTCCTCAAAGGTCACGCAGCCCTGCTTTGATGAAGGACATTATATTCCATGATCAGTCTCCTTCCTCAGGCCTCCTTCTCCATTCTTTACTCATCTCTCTGACCCTTCTTAGCTCCAATGAGAAATGAAGTCCTGGTTCCACTAGTACTGGCTTTTTTTCTATCTCACCTGTTCACACTGTGAGCCTGCAGTGACACAGGCAGGAGGGCAGAGGAATGGTATCTAAGGTCCCAGGCCTGACTTGTACATCCTAAACTCTTGCCATTACTCCTTCTAATTTTGCAATTTTATGCTCTTTAGATAAAATCCAATGTGGGTTGATCTTCACCTTCATTTTCGATCCAGGCCTACCCCTGTCTGCACCCCACTCTTTGTCTTGTACCTTATTTATAGCTCTGGATCCTGTTCCCCCTGCCTCCAATGTTACAGCTACCCATGCCCCATCCTTGCCTCTGAGCCACTTTTGTGGACTCCTGTGCGTCACTTTGCACACCATACTTGGGGAGGTTCTGGCCAATACAACCATCAATGTTCCACCCATTGGCTTTTCATGGTACCCATCTCCAAGCTTAATACTCGTCTTTGCTTTGCGGGTCTCCGCACTCAGCCTTCTTCCTGGCTCTAATCAGAACAGGCGCACAGATGCCAGATACTGCAGTCTTTTGTGTTCATGCTCTCCCTTCAACGCTCACACTTATTCCAAGGCCCACCCATCTGATTCTACTATCAAGTACAATTCTGTCTGTCTTGTCTGTCATGGTGGGTTTGTTCCTGACAGAAATATCAGGATCTCAACCTCTTCTTTCTTTCTCTTGCCCTACCCTTCTCTGTGTCCCAGAAAATCTGAGCAATCTCATTTGTCCCTACCTAATTGAAGAGCTTGATGGAAAAACCCTCAGGATCTATCAGGAGATGATCACAAAAGATGGGAAGAACACAGATTGATGAAAAAGCGCCCCTCTGAGCCACATGGCGGCAGCTTCACAACTGCCGGCAGCAGCACCCAACTCCTACTGGATCAGGCCACTTGCCATACTGCCTTAGTCCCAACTCTCCCCTGCCTATGGCACTCTCTGTCATTTTTTTTTTTTTTTCCATGACGCTAAACAAGTCAAACATGGTACCCAAGCAAGATCTCATTCTCTGAGGCCTCAAAGGCCACATGCTTTCTTCTTGGAACACTGGCCTGAATGTTCACAGCCTTAAATCTGACACATTCTTGCCCAAACATGGATGCGATGGTTTGGATTTTCTGTGGAAATGAAGAAAAGCTAAGGCTGTTTATCCATTGCTTCCTGTAGCCAGGGAGTCACCCACTATCACTGAGGGCTTCTCACAGACCTACAGGGAATACCAAAAGGGCAGAGAATGGAGAAAAAGGAAAGCCTGGGGTGTTCCTGACTTTGGACTTCAGGAAACCCCTGAAAAGCTGTCTGTAGGGGCCTCAAACTAGGAGCAAAGCCTTGCCTGAGATTCGTTATGTGAGCATTTTTGGTTTTCTGCAGTTGGTAATAAACTGAACATAAGAACAAAAATTATAGAAACTGTCAGTTATTGGGGCCAGGGAGATAGCTCAGTAGAATAAGTGCTTGCCTGGCAAGTGCAAGGGCCTGAGTTCAGACCCCAGTTAGAAAGGAAGAAAGAAAGAAAGAAAGAAAGAAAGAAAGAAAGAAAGAAAGAAAGAAAGAAAGAAAGAAAGAAAGAAAGAAACTCAGTTATTAATCAAGCCCACCCCAAAAGGAGAACAACTGTGAAAGAAGATTTGGCTTAACTTTCTGGCTTGTCACCAGAGACAGCAATCTGCCAGTCTGACTAACAAGTAAGCAGGCTTTCTGTGGTCGTCTGCTTACAGAACAGGCAGGGGCCTTGGCCCAAAGCTCTATTTTCAGATGTTACCTAGCTGTAGATTTTTCTCTTGGGACTTCAATTAACACCTCCCTTGGACAGGGTATCTGTGTTACACCACTCTTCAAATCTACGGATGGTCTCTGGAGCATCAGAGACTCGCATGTTCCAAACTTTGCTACTACCAGCGAAAATTCCTGCTGTAGAACGCTTCCCCGTCTCCTCCTCTCTCTCCTGATGACTCCTTGATACTTCTACCACGGAACATGCCAGCACTTCTCCACCCTCAACATCTGACAGCCTGGTCGGCCTGCTATTTCTGACAGCCAGAACACAAACCTCTACCTGGTCTGGCCACCAGGAGTACTGATCTGATGGGGGGAGGGCGTGCTCCTTGGCCCTCTTCCCTCACCCTCAAGCTATTTGGCTGCCACTCTGTCACTCCGCATCCACAGGAACGCTGGTAAGATCTGAGTGCTATCACCTCCCTCCAGTGCTCTAACCCGCACACGGGTCCCAGCGTCCTCACAATAGCAGTCCACCTCCTTAGCTTGTGATTCCGGCCGGGGCGCTATCTGGTCCCAGCAGATACAAGAGCCACCGAGTTTCCTGGACAATTCCAACTGGGTTTCAGCCTCCAGCTTGCGCAGGCACGTTCTAAGGAACACCCTTTTTCTCCTCACCCCTCAGAGTTCAGGGGTAAAAAACCCTCTGGAGATGGTCCAGCCCACAAGCAGGACCCACGACAGGAGTAAGTCCTGCACAGCATCCGAATTAGGGCAGCGCGATGGGAACAGCGACAGAGGTAACAACAGCGCCATCCTTTCTGCGTTGGCACCAGGACCAGTGCGGTATAATTCCGCAGCAGCACCGAAACCCCCACTCACCCGCACCAGGTCGCTCCGCGCTGACGCCGCCATCAGGGCCAATGGACCAGCAGAGCCTCCGAGGCCGGCGACAGAGGTGGCTCCCGCGCGGGCTCAGCCCACCACCCTCTTGGTCGAGTCCCTGGCCCAGGGTCGCGCTCGGCCCCAGTTGTCCAGTCAATCGCGTACCGCTACCGTCACCGCAAGTTCAGGGGTCGGGGCTGCTTCAAAGGTGCAGCACCTGCTCCAGACGCACCGCACCTCCCGGTGCCCACCCCCCCCAAACTCTGTCCCGGGCGGGGAGCGAACAGCCCGACCCAGGAAGCACTTGCTCCAGCCTAGGGGGACCCTGCGCTCACGTGGCCTGTGGTCACGCCCCCCGCAGGCGCAAAGCCGCTGCCCCACCCCCACACCTAGTCCGCTTCCGGATCCAAGATCTTAGGGGTGCAGCCTCCCCCTCCGCCCTGCAGCTCTTCACCAGCTAGCTTCTTAAAGGGACCGCTCCCTCGCCTTGGTGGCCTCAGCTGTACTTGGGCTGCGCTGTCAGCCCGCGCCTTGCTGATCTGTTGGCCATCCGTGAGAACCCACCTTATCTCTCGCTCAGGGACCCATTTTTACACTGAAACCCGCAGTTATAACTAATTTGTGAGATCTTTGCTAATCTTCAGAGTTGCCTTCGTTCAGCGCTTCTCAGAGCCTTAAGGCTGGCTTCCCTGGGGATTGAACCCCATTCCTGCCCTTGGCTAAGCAGGTGCTTAATGCACTGAGGTATCTTGCCAGCCGGAAGGCATCTTTTTGTTAATGCCAGCGAGCTGCTGGGAATGCAGAGTCAGTTTAGAGTCTAGTTAATATAGGTCTCTACAAACTGGAAATAAGGATTGAAAGCAGGGAGGATTTATATTGGGTTATAGTAATCATGGATTACTATTTGATTGCTGGGCAGAAGGTCCTTGAAGTATGCTAGAAAAGCACAGTGTATTTTTAGTGGGAAAATAGTTTGTTCACCTGGACTTGGTCAGGCTGAGCTGAGTTAGGCTACCTGAAAAGCAGCAGGTAGGCGAGGTACTCCACAGGCCAAAGCTCAAGGCTCACTGGGCTCAGTGCTGTGGCTGTCTTGTGGGCTGGGAGGCATATGTCATCCTAACAGGTATGAGATTGTTAGTTTTAGGATTTTGTCATATTCCCCCCCTTTTGTTTTATGGGAAAGATTCTTTTTTTTCTCCATTTCTTCAGTTTTAAGCAGCTTTATAAGAAGAGGTAAATCTTAAAAGGAGCGGATAGCTCATGGCTTCAAAGTGCTCAGAGAGAATTCTGGTCAGGATTGCACAAGGACCTAGAAGGAGGACTGCCAGGAGAGCCATGAGAGAGAGGTGCAAGCAAAGCTCCTTCCACAGGAGAATAAACCTAGGGAGCCCCACCAGAAAGTTACCCACAGCATATTTACTTTTTTGTTAGCTGTTCTCACGACTGACACAGCTTTCTCTTCCTAACCCCGATAGTACCAACATTTGTCTTCCAAGAGAAGGCAGGTTCCTCCCTGGTGGGCTATTAAGAGGTCTAAAGCTCTTCGATTTCGGAGAATGACTGCAGCCAGGGAATCTGTTTGGTCGTGTACAGTATCTATTGAACTTTGTATATTGTCAAAATGTCAATACTCACTTAACTGTGAGTATTGTTGGCTTATACTCATAGTGTGGTACCAAGAGTTAAGCTATCCCAGCCACAATGGGTATTATTACAGAGTCACCCATTTGATGTGACTGATGGGCACTTAGACCCCCGTTGCCCAGACTATACAGAAAGTTCACTTACCAGGTAAGAGCAAGCAAACAAAAGCTCCTGTTGGTAGGAATACACACTTGCTGAACCCCATCAGAGCAAATGAGAAAGCTCCACAGGGGTCCACTAGGGAACCTGCTATGTGGCATAGGCTTCTGGAGAGACCCAGAAAAGAGGAGATATTTCCCCACATGATTGTAGGGTAGGGCTGAAGTAAGTGGTAGAGCACATCAGTGGAGCTGAGTTCAGAGTTATTCTGGCTTAGTCCTAGAGCGTGTATGAAAGAACTGAAAGTGGGAAGCAGAGCCAACAGTCATTGCCTAATTCTTTGTTCAACATGAAGGACCCCATGGGTGCCATTTACCACGTGCAGATCAGGAGTTGGGAGTCCTGTGTGATCTATGGGGGACATGGGCGCTATTGGGAACAGTGGTTTGGGGGAAGGAATTTTAATGTGTGCGGGAGTCACGAGGCTTTTACAATCTTTAAACCAATCATTGCTTAATCCTTGTCCATCCCTGTGGACTCTTATCTAGTGTCCAGATGATTAGACTGATGGGAGGGATCTGGAATAGTGTATTGCAAGGGGGGGGGCAAATTCCCTGTTAGCAAGATGAACTAGAAGGAAGCTGAGTTAAAATGCTGTTTTTACATCCACCTCAGTTTATAACTAAGCCCCAACAGGATAGAAGATAGACAAAAAGGGGAGTTTACAGGACTGTTTGCTTTGTCACCGCTCTGGATAGAGACATTTATTATTAGCATGTTGTTCTCCTTCCCAACTTAATCCTCTATATCTGGAGGAGTAGAGACATTGTTCTCAACCTGGGGCTTTGGTTTGAATTGGACATTTGTCGAAGTAAAGGCATATTCTTGGTTGGGAAGGGTCCTATTTAGTTTGATTGAGGATTATTATTGGACTTGCACTGTAAACTTGAATTTAGAATTCCCAGTGTCCTGAGTTTCCACATATTCCTACGCTGTTTAGATATATTATCCATAGGAGAGTCATTTTCATTTTTGATTTAGTCATGTAAAGATGAGCAACCCAAGTACGACACTGATGAAGGTGATTTCAAATGTAGCCTTTTTTGTGTGGACTCATCTTCTGGACTGGTAACCCAAAAAGTGAAAGCGAACACTGAAATCAGCAGGAGAAAAGGAGGTAGAAAGTGAACAGAGTAGCAGGACATTAAACTTAATGATGGAGTCAGTACAAGGTGACTTAAGAGGAGTTAGGCTGGGCAGCCACTAGGTATGATCACAGCAGAAAATGATCAACTCTTGTAAAACTTAGATCAGCATTTCATGGTGCCAAACCTAATGGTTCCACCAATATGGACAAGAACGAGGGTAATTTTGTGAGGAACATCTCAGCCCTCTGCTGATGCTGCCCAGAGTTCCACAGTGAGCACAAAACCTACAAAAGAAGGAACTAGCAACGAAACTGGGTAACAGAACATCAGTCAGTTAGGATGGGCTCTTCAGTGTACTATGTCCATTCAAGCTTCAGCATGTGTGGAGCTATCAGCTTTTGGGTGGTGACAGCATGGTGCCGAGTTCTTTTCAAGGAGATCTTCAAGGGGGCTTGACCCATCAGGATGGGTCTTCCAGCAATTGTTGGGATGGGCCTCTTTGAACCTGGACTGATGAATCCAAGGTTGAATGTCTGTCACTTTTCTTGTAGTAGTAATCAAAATAATTAAATAGAGGATATCTTGGTTGCTTTTCTTTCATTCCTGAGGTAGAATACCCAACATCCAAAATTAAGGAAGAAAAGGTTTACTTTGCTCGCAGTTTGTGGAGGTTTCAATGCTTAATCATCTAGCTCCGAGACAGGGTGATATGGCGCAGGGCTAACAGTTCAAGGTGGCAGAAGGCAACAAAAACAGCAAGAGAGAAAGAGGGGGTGGGGGCAAGCCTCCTTTCCTCCCTTATGTTACAAGCAGGCTGTGGCTCTGCCCTGGGACAGGTGAAGCACTCACACCATCTCCATGCCTTCCTCTCGTACAGGATGAGGA
Organism: Ctenomys sociabilis; assembly: GCA_004027165.1. NCBI lineage: Eukaryota > Metazoa > Chordata > Mammalia > Rodentia > Ctenomyidae > Ctenomys > Ctenomys sociabilis. The sequence goes on along the minus strand of PVKA01009531.1, from coordinate 52,374 downwards.
TGTTTATAAACTGAGAACCTTGGCCCACTTCTGAGTGAAACTTATAAAGTTCTCAAGTTGACAAAATATATCCATCACTAGCCAGGCGTGGTGGTGCATGCCTGTAATCCCAGCACTAGGGAGGCTGAGGCAGGAGGATTGTTGTGAGTTCGAGACCAGCCTGAGCTACAAAGTGAGCTTAAGGCCAGCCTGAACTGCACAGTGAGACCCTGCCTCAAAAAAGACAAAAAAAAAAAAAAATATCCATCACTACAGGGGCTTTATGGGTGGGGGATTAGGGAAGTGTTTTTTCTGATCTTTAACCCAGAACATGTCAGCTGGGTTATGGGTATACGTACGGGTATTATTGGGAAGGGGTGCCCTTTCTGCTCTGGTTTCATATATCTGGAAGAAAGTCTTTCCTAACTGAAGAAGTTATTCCTGCAAGGTGATATTTTCCAGTTGACAAACATCTCCCTGGAGACCTTTTTCTTAAGGGTTGGGGTTTTCCAAGTAAGATTTCAAAACCAGTGTATCTGCGGAGTCCTGGCAATGTCCAGACTTTCAGGAGAACCATGGGCAGTTGGCCTACCCATGTTGTTTATGTTTTTTTGATAGTAATTAGTTCACTATCCACTTCAGGGTTCACTTCATCCATTCAACTCTTCCCGAACACTGGGGCCTATAGCCAGCGTAGAAATTCCATTTGATTTTTAACTCTTTAGTCAATTTTTGCGTCGTTTCTCCCACAAAAGACAGTCCATTGTCACTGCCTGTGGTCAGGGACAGCCCATATCTGGAGATAGTTTCTCTTAAGAGTACTTCAGAGGCCTTTTGAGTCCTGGGAGGGAATACTTCTGGCCACCCAGAGTAAGAGCAGACACAGACCAGCAAACATTCGTAGCCTCAGCATGGTTTAACTTCTACTTGGAGAACTTTGGAAAGGGAGGGTGCTGTGTGTTAGGAGTCCAAGTGGGAGTCAAGGGCCTGTTGAGGCCTCAGTCTTTGCACAAGTTTGGTATCTTTGGCTGACAGGTTCACAGATAGCTGTTATCTTTGGAATGTAATAATAGTGGCTCTGGAGCTGGGCCACAGCAGCCTCCTCTGTAGGTGGTGTCATGGCAGTGCTTTCCCTAGGTGTAAGCCAGTTCCTTTGTGATCATCATTTGATAAGGTCTGTGTGAAATCCTTCTTCTTGTGCCCATTTTATTTCCTCTTGAAAACAGTAAAGAGGTCCATGCTGGAGACTGAGAACAGTGGAAAAATTTCATGTAGGGCTTCTAAGTTTTGAACTAAGTTGTCTCCCCAGGTGGAATCTTTGGCGGCCATTCACCTACTTTTTGGTTTACAGGGGTGATGGTGTCCTTTAGCTTTTGATGTCCTTTACAACGGATTATGGACACCTTGTTGGGTTTCCATGCAGTGACAGAAAGTTGTCAATTTTGGCCCCGGGGAGATGGCTCAGTGGAATAAGTGCTTCCCTGGCAAGCGCAAGGGCATGAGTTCAATCCCTGGTTCTGCAAAACAAAAAAAACAGTATCAGCATATGCTTCCTATTTAGGGCTGGGAAGATGGCTCAGTGGAATAAGCACTTCCCTGGCAAGTGCAAGGGCCTGAGTTCAATCCCCAGTTCTGCCAAAAATAAAAAGTAATAAACAGAAAGTTGTAAATTTCATCTCCATCTTTGATTTGTTTTCCTTTGGCTGTATAAAAGCCACAAATCTTCAGTAAAGTCCCATGGACATGAGCTGTGCTGAGGTCATATCTGGAATCTGTATAGCTATTTACCATTTTGTCTTTTGCCCAACTGAGGGCCTATATAAATGCCAAGAGCTCAGCTCATTGAACTGCTAAGAGTACCTCCTCAGTGTTGATCAAAGGATATCCAGCCTTACATTGTCTGTGTTGAACAGAGCAACCTCTGTCCCTACACAGAGTGTCATGAGTATCTTTCAGGGCTTCCATCTGGAGGTCAGGCTGGCTGACAAAACACTCATCAGTCAGAGTGAGGCAATCATGGTCAGGCTCGCAGAGCTCTATGGGCAAATAGGTGGCTCGGTTTAGAGCTTTAGCTGTCTGGAAGGAGAGTTGGTGATTGCCAACAAGCAATCCTTGGTACTGGATGAGACGGCTATTTCAGAGCCAACAGTGTCTTTCACTGTAGAGGAGATCAGGGACAGCATTTGGCAACTGAGTCAATTTTTCTGCCTCCTTAATCAGAAGTGCTGTTGCAGTGAGCACCTACCAGCAAGGATACCATCCTTTGGATACTGAGTCCAGTGTTTTAGACAGGTAGGTGACAGGCCTCTCCCAGGCTCCCTCTGTTTAACACTTCTGAGGCTCCATGTTTTCTTTCATCAAAGACCAAACTAAAGGGACACATCACATCTGGGATTCTCAGGGCTGGAGCAGAAGTCAAGGCTCCTTTGCTTTATTTAAATCCGTCAATATTCTCTAAAGTCCACCTTATTACTTCTCTTTGGATGTGGGCTTTGTCAACATACCATAAAGAGGTTTGGCCTCTGCTGAAAAATCCCCATCTCTAAATCTGACAGAAGCCAGCTGCAATTAAGAATTCCAGGGGCCAGGGAGATGACTCAGAGGAGTAAGTGCTTTCCTGGCAAGCGCAAGGGTCTGAGTTCAATCCCCAGTTCCAAAAAAAAAAAAAAAAAATTTTCCTAAGCTCCTTTTGCAGCCAGGCTGCTGCATGGAGCAACTGACTTCCTTTCTTTCTGGGTCTAGGATTCAGAGACCTTTCTCTCAGTCAAACTGTAGGTATCTGATCTTTTGTTTATAACTTTGGTCCTTTTTCCAAGAGATTTTGTAGCCCATAGTCATTAGGTGGTAGACAAGGACTTGTATTCCTTCTCAACAGTCTTGTTTGTTGGGACTGCCCAGATTAAGATGTGACCTGTAGAACCAGGCAGGCACGGTGGTCCGTGCCTGTAATTCCATTTGGGAAGCAGAAGCAAGAGGATTGCCACGAGTTCGATTGCTGTAAATTTGAGGCTAGCCTGGGCCACAAAGCGATCTCAAGATCAGTCTGAACTGCAGAGCAAGACCCTTCTCAAAAACCCAAAAATAAAATGAATAAATAAATAAAGTCATCAGTATACCATGGGAGCAAGCAATTGAACTTCCTTTGGGCAAATCAAGCCACATTGGCTGCCAAAGCCTCCCTGAGCAGGGTTGGAGCATTTTTAAAGCCTCATGGGAGGTGGGTCCATGTAAATTGTCCCTTTCACCCTGTAACAGGGTCTTTCCATTCAAAGGCAAAAAGGAGTTGGCTGACAAGGGCTACTCACAGGCAGAAGAAAGCACATTTTAGGTCCAGGCATATAAACCAGGTGGCATCAGAAGGAAAAAAACCCAGGACAGTGAATGGAGTGGGACTCTTAGATGTAAGGTTCTGGTGGCTGCATTGACAGCACAGAGGTCGTGGACCAGGCAGAAGTCTCCGTTTGGGATTTTACTAGGAGCAGGGCATGTTCCCAGGTGACCGACAATCCTTTAGGATTTCACCTTGTCTCAGTATGGAGATGTGGGTCAAGAACCCAAGCAGTCTTCTTGGGAGGTCGGCTGTTGTCTGACAGCAATGGGAGTAGCACTTGGTTTGAGTTCAGTTATCAAAGGGGCATGGTTGATGGTAGTCCCAAAGGTGAATGTTCTGCCCATACATCTGAAACATGGTTTGTAAGACCTTGGGGTTCTATTCTTTAGGGACTTCTAATTGATAGAGCTGCCATTTTTCTTCTTGGGTCTTGATCTAGATTAGGATCAGGTTTGGAGTGGGGGGCCCAAGTGTGAGGGTGGTGATTAGGAACAAAGGAAATAGTTGCTCCCAGCTTTGAAAGAAGGGCTTGTCTCCTGAGTGCAATAGGGCAGTTGGGTGTGTGCAGGAATTCATCTTTAATGAAATGACCACCAATCTCACAGGATCTGCTCTGACAGAATTTCTCTTCAGTGGGGGTGCCAGAGCCCTGATCACTTGAATCCCCTAGGAAGTCAAGGGGAAACAGGTTGACTAACAATAGAGTGTTTGACCTAATTGTCCACATAAAAGTCACTGGTTTCCTTCCAATTTGGCAATGAACTTGGCTCCCGGGGCCCCATTATGGCATCAGGTTTCCCCTATTTGTTATTGAAAAGTAGGAGCAGGCGTTCAGGGTGCAATAGCTTTGGGTCTCCAGAAGCTTTTTTATCCTTTAGACAGAAAGGGCATTTGTCTTTCCAGTGTTACAGTTTTTTACTTTGGGCATAATGATTTGTAGCGCAAATGAAGGGATGGCCACCTGTTTTGAGTTGAGGACCCTTTGAGGCCTTGTTATTTTGGACTCGGTAGTGGGATGAGTTTGTCTGGGGTTTCTCCAGCAGCAGTGTTCTCATGGTTGCAATCAGGAGAGCCATCTGGGGTTGGGCCTCTCCATTAGACTCATGCTTTCATTCTTTCCTTCTTCTTTGCTTTGTAAAAACTTTCTGGGATAGCTGAAGTGGTCAGGTGGCATTCACACCAGCAAACCCATTTACCTTTTGGATCTTTCTTCAGATGTCAGAGGTGCACTGTTTTATAAAAGCTGAATTCACCACCTGCTGATTCTCTGGAGTTTCAGGGTAAAATGCAGAAAATTTCAGTATAGTCTTCACATAGTTCTCTCATGGAACTTAGCAAGGCTCTCATTAGGATTTTGGATAATTTCAGGAATTTAAGACATATTCTTGGAGCTGGGGAGTTGGCTCAGTGGAATAAGGACTTCCCTGGCAAGTGCAAGGACCTGAGTTCATCCCCCGTTCCACCAAAAAAAAAAAAGAGAGAGAGACATATTCTTATGGTTTGTGTATAGCTGTCCCCCTAATGCAGGCATCTGGTGGCTTCCGGAATTTGTGATCGAGTCTTAGTCCATTGGTTCAATGAAGGCATGAATGCTACACCATTGCCCCTGGTGTGGATAATTCGCATTAGAATGTAAGGAGGGGAGAGAGGCTAGCTAGCTGCCTGAGCTGCTGCCCTTGGCTTTGTGCTCTGCTCTTTGAAGCTGCCATGAACTGCTGCCCTCTGCCATGTAGCATGCTGCCTTGGAGCCAGCTGAGAATGGAATGAAACCTTCAGTAAGTGTGAGCTAAATAAACCATACCTTCCTTCATTTTGAGAGTCAGGTATTTGTCCCAGCAACTAAAGAAAAGTAATGAAGACAGAATTTGGTACCAGAGAAGTAGGGTCATTGCTGTGACTAAGCCTGACCATGTATATTATGAGCTTTTGGGGATGGCTTATGGGAAGAGATAAGAAAACTTTGGAGATGGTGCCCTTAAGAGAAGTGCTGGAACAGGTTTGGCTATCCTGTATGGGAGACTCTGGCCAGAGCTCAGAAAACTGGAAACTGGTAGAAATCCTGCCTGTAAAGACCAGGCTGGGGAGGTTTTTTTTGCTGGGAAGGACAGCATTGGTTGTAGGACTCCAGATAATGTGTTTTGGCTTGGCAGAAAGTTTTTCTGTATCACATGTCCAAAGACTTTGCCTGAGATTAAGATTAAGCATGCTAGACTGGTTAATCT
>PVKA01009531.1:0-46742 GCA_004027165.1 Ctenomys sociabilis | reverse complement strand
AAAGATAGAGCTGAGAGGACCTCTATTACCTGAAAGGAACAATAGAATAGAATGGATGGACTGAGGGCGTCACAGGAAGTGGCACATCTGTACCCTTTGCAGCCTCAGAATCGCAAAGGTTAGGGACTTTGCCTTGGGGGAAAATCCCCAGAGCCCCATGTTTCAGGCAGCAGCAGCCACACCGGGTTCCGGAATGGCACCAGCATGCAGAATTTATTCCTGAGAATCAGGCTGAGTGCTTAGGGATCCGGGCACTTGACCCCTACACCCAAGAGAAGAGAGGCTGGTTATTGCTCTAGCTGGCAGCAGACCTTGGCATCATCAACATGGTGTTGGTGTTAGACTCTTGAAGAATGAAGTATTTCTGCGGTTAAGAAGGCTTCCAGCTAGATTTTAGAAGCCCTGGGAGACCAGACAGTGTGCCCCTGGGAGGGCAGTGTGTAAAGCTGTGAGAGCCCTATTTGGTGGAAATCCCAGAAGTTTGAAAAAACCAGGAATGTGTATCATCTGAGAGAAAATACAAAGAGGGAGCAAAGCCAGCCTAATAGAGGAGCCATGGGAACTACCAAGAGTGCTGTAGGTGTGCAGCTACATGGAGCTTACAATTTGCCACAGGCAGCTTCAGATGTTCCATATGGAACGATGAGACTTAATGTTTGGCCTGCTGGATTTTGGACTTGCTTTGGTCCCAATGCTTGTTTTCCTGCAGTGCATAGGAAAATGTAATGGTAATGTTTGTCTTGTGCCCTTGAATGTTTGGTATCATTTTTTTTCATTTCTACAGGGGCTCACAGCTAAGAGTTTGCTTTTGATCTTGGAGGAATCTTGGGAGGTGGATTTTTTTAGGAATGCTGAAACTGTAGGATTTTGACAACTCTTATTAGAGATGCACTAAAATGTCTTTTTGCATAAAGGGATATACAAGGACCGGCTAGATAGTTCAGTGGATTAAAGCACCTGCTGGGGCTGGGGAGATGGCTCAGTAGAATAAGCGCTTCCCTGGCAAGCAAAAGGACCTGAGTTCAATCCCTGGTTCCACCAAAAAATAAACAAATAAAGCACCTGCTGAGGCAGAGCACAGGGACCGGGGTTCCATCCCCAGCAGGCCATGCTGGTCCTGCCCTTGGGAGATGCTGAGATGGTGAGTGAGACTAGGTGTGGTAGCACCTGCCTTTAATCCCAGCACTTGGGAGGTGGACAACAGGAGGTTCACTAGGAGTCTGATCTGTGTAGTCAGACCCTGTAGACCTGTACTTAAAAAAAAAAAAAAAAAAAAAAAGTGATGTGCATGAGTCTTTGGGGGTCCAGGAGAGGTATGTTATGGTTTGTGCAGTTGGCCCCCCCGAAGCTTCTGCAGTCAAAGGGAGGCTTCTGGGGTTTGTAATTATTGTGAGTGTGGACGCTGCACCTAGCCCTGACATAGACAGTTTGCATTGCAATATAAGGACAGAGGCTACTGAGCTGCTTCTAGGCCTTTTGCTCTTGCTCTTTGCCTCTACCATGAAAGATTGCTCTACCTTGGGCTGCTCAGCCGTGGAGCCAGCTGAATATGGACTGAAACCACAAATAACTGTGAGCTAAATAAACCTTTCCTTCCTTCATTTTGGGGTAGGGTATTTGTCCCAGCAAGAAGAGTAACTGAGAAAAAAATAGGACTAGATTTCTTTCCTCCCTCTCTTATTTCTACCTCCAGGATCCCATATGTTCTAAAGCACCATGTCCATGTGCAGTACTGGAATCCAGGTTTGGCTGGATATTAAGGAAGGTGGTGTTTACCTAGGCCTCAGTGTCAACAACAGCGGTTGGAACTCTAGCCTTTAACCAGGTTCATCCTCCCTCAAAACTACAGGCATGCTCTTCAGTGCTGAAAAGGGTCTGGACAATTTGCTGGCAATTCCTTCCAGGTAGGCTGATGTTTGTGAAAGATTGATCTCAGAAGATCAGTCATAGCTTGGGGCTTTTCTGAGTATGAGGGCACGCAGTGCTTCCAACTGTGGAGATAAGTGGAACTAAAAGGCTGATAGTACACAGCAGGTTGCAGATTTGGTTCATCTGAGCCACCAGGATATCTCTGGAGAGGCAGCTGGAGATATGCTGAGTGAACTCCGTGGTCGATAGGGCTTGGCTCTAATGGCTGTTGGGGTTAGGTTGCACCTGGGGTAGCATAGTTGGTGGACATAGAGCAGTAGATTCTTGGAAACTGGATGGTGGCTGACTGGGAGCTGCCCGTGCGCAGGGGTGGTAACTCTGACAGTGGTCATCCATGTGAGGAAGGGAAATCAAAATCAAGGTCATCGGGCAGGATGGGCTAAAACTTTTCAGTCTTTTGGGGTGCTCTTTCTATGCAATTTTTGATCTGGTCAATCAGCTTTGACCATCACAAGAGTTCTTTTGCTTGAGTGTCCCAGGTATGGAGCCAAGGTGGAAGGCTGAGACACACATTCAATCAGGAATTGATATAGGGGAACTGATCAGGATGGGATTTTGGGCCAAGTTCAGTTACCTGAGTCCAGACTTGATGAGCAATGTCTATGTCTAGGGTTTCTTCAGGTGCTGAAGCAAAAGGAGGGTACAGCCAATCACTTTCAAAGGAGGTAGAGTCCTCAGGTATTCATTTTGACTCCATGATCATCCAAAAAAAACACCTTTCTTGAAAATTTATAGCATACTTAAAGGGGGCAGTGATTTTACTCTGGCTTGCACCCATTCTGTCTCCCTGTAGTGTGTCACAACAGACAAGGGTGGTGACCCTCATGAATGAGAGGTCACTCAGTTGCCCACCTGGCTGCTTGGCTCCGGCCAATGTTGGGACCATCTAGACTAAGGAGTTACTGGTTGATTCTGTTTTTGTCCTCTTGACACTGAGAAAATATCCCTGGTGTGAATAGTCTGACAAACCATAGGTTAGGACCCAATCATGCTCTGTAACTGAGACCCCGTGGGGAGCTTTTATCCTGGAGCAGAGAGAACAACCTATTGCTTAAGTCTTCCATTCACATTTAGTTGGCACCCCCAATACAAATGGTAAAATCTAATAACTGCAACTGTTCTGACACAGGTGAGGAGTGATTAGGTCCTCCGTTATCCTGTGCAGAGGACAGAAATCGAAGGACATCCAAGCGTAGTCCTACCTTGTCTGAGGGTCTGAACTGTTCCTGGTCCTCCCAGAGTCTGAAAAGGGCTGCACAAAGGCTGCACATCCAAGTGAGGGTCTCATCTTCGGACTGTTGAGAATCTGGAAAACTCCACGAGGGAATGCCTTTTTGTGTGGAGATGGAAGGGTTCCCCACTACAGCCGGAGGGCCACTACCAGTGATTAACATGGTCAGCACAGTGATTTCCCAGCCACTGTACCAAGAACTGTTGCAGAAAAAACTGGCACCAAACCAAGACGAAAATGACACTGAGACACTCTAAGGGCAAAAACTTTATTACATAAGCAGGCTGGTGGGACTCCGTTCCAAATCACTGGCCCCAACTGAGATTAAAACATAAAACTCCTATGCATTTTCCAAGTAGGAAGCGCAAACTCCAATAGTAGGTTATTCTAAAATTGGTTATATGTTTGGTCAAACTTTGTTAGGCAGACCTCAGGTAAATTTATTTAAAGGAGATCACTAACTAACCCGGGAAACTCTAGGGGAAGTCAGGGGCTTCACAAGCCAGTAAGACTAAGTGTGTTAAGTCTGGTCTAGTCTGTCAGGTTAGATACTCCTTGAAACAAGCTATGAAAGCAGGTAGCATAAAGCGCAGCTCGATGCAGTCGGACAAAGCTGAGTCACACTATCTCTGAGTTGTAGCTGGCATAGTCAAGGCTGAGTCTGATGGTGCAACTATGAATGTGTTAGTTCTATAATTTTTTCTTAAATAACACATAAACCAGGGCAATGTACACTGTGTTCAAGGGAGTCACATAGAAGATGGATAAATCCATCACAAACATCACAGTAGACTGAGTAATGTCCCTGAAAAAGAAACATTCACAGTAAGATGCCAGCAGACCCACTTAGCTTGGCATGGACATAATGGGTCATGTCCACAGCTAGACTAGTCATAGAGAAGAGACAGGCTCCATGGCCTCAGGAACTCCACAGTCCCTTCAGAAACTGCAAAGTAAACAGGTTTGCTTTCTCTGAGAGAGTAGAGTGGGGGATACACTCCAGAGGCTGCAGAGTAGGCAAAACTAAGATGGCTTGTGTCCCTAACTGTACCAGTGATAAAGTGAATAGCTTAGCTCCCAAAAGCATCCGCTGTATCTAGACCTAATAGGGAATCTTCCCCACATGGAGGAATGTGGCTCAGCAGCTGGCTGACGCTCCTTCATAAAGACTACCGTCATAGCCTCTCTCTGCTGTGTGCAGCTGTGCTGAGAAAGGGTGCACGTTCTCTACATTGCTTTCTCTGGTGTGTATCTTCAGGTGGCGCATGAGGCTGGTCCTTTGGTTGAAGGCTTTCCCACATTCACTGCACTGATAAGGCCTTTCTGGTTTGTGAATCATCTGGTGCTGCCTCAGATTAAACCTTTGTCTGAAGGCTTTCCCACATTCACTGCACTGAAAAGGCCGTTCACCTGTGTGAAGTCTCCGGTGACTATTAAGGCTCGAACTCTGGTTAAACAGCTTCCCACATTCAGTGCATTCATAAGGCTGCTCACCAGTGTGAACTCTCTGATGTTTTATGAGGTCAGAGCTTCGACTGAAGGCTTTCCCACATGCACTGCACCCAAAAGGTCGTTCCCCTGTGTGAACTATATAGTGTTGAATGAGACTGGCTACGTGACTAAAGAATTTCCCACATTCACTGCACTCATAAGGTCTCTCTCCAGTGTGAACCCTTTTATGTTGCACAAGGTGGGAGCTTCGGCTAAAGAACTTCCCACAGTAACTGCACACATGAGGGCTTTCGCCAGTGTGAACTCTGTGGTGTCTCAGAAGACTAGAGTGTTGGCTAAACAATCTCCCACACTCAGGGCACTCATAGGGTTTTCCTCTATTGTGAACTCTCTGATGGTGAATGAAGATAGAGGGATCGGTAAAGAATATCCCACATTTCCTGCATTCATAGGGTCTCTCTCTTCTCTGGACTCTCTGCTGGTGAACATGTGTGAATGTGTCACTGAAAGTGTAACTAGACTGACTGCTCTTGTTAAGCCACTGGGCTGTGGGAAAGTACAATGTTTCTCCAGCATTCTGGTGTGCCTCCTCCCCATTGGGAGTGATCCAACACTGCACAAAGTCTGCTGTAGCCACAAATTCCTCCTTCAACTCCCCACATATGAAAGGCTCCTGGGATGTCTGGTCTATGAAGGTGTTTCCAGGAGACTCCCTACCTTCCTCCCTTCTGGCAGGCTCATCCTCATAGTTCTGTACCTGCTGCTGGGCAAAATTTGCACTGAACTTGACCCTTGTCCCATTGACCTCACACATATGGGCTTTCAGCCTGGCATATGTATCCTCCTCTTCATCCAGGTACAAAATCTCTTTCACAAGTAGGCCACATGTGTCAGAGGAGTAGGCCTTCTGCATGGACAGGGATGTCTTGGGATTTCCAGCATGTAATATTCCTTGTACAGAAATTCTCTGGTGAGAAGGTAACACTTTAACCTCTGTTCTAGAGCAAAAACCTGCAAACAGAGAAATACTCGTCAAATCAAATAAACTTTGATAGAAGAAAACAGTCCCAGGTACTGGGGATATAGCTCAATGGTGTAAGCACCTACCCAGCAAGTGTAATATCCTGAGTTCGATCTCTGGTACCGCCAAAAAAAAAAAAAATAGAAAACAGTCCTATGACTAGTCTCTGATGGATGTCAGAATGACTCCTTAGAAACCTGGGCAGGAAGAGAAACCTCAGCTCAGCATAAGGAATGGTTGGCTCTCTGCATTACTGTGATTTGGCAAGCCACAAAGAGGGGAAGTCTCTACTGCAGGAAGGAATAATACTGGTAAGAGAGGCAGGGTACCCAAATTACTTCTCTACAAAGGCCTTGGGGCCAGCCAAATAGCTCAGCAGATTAAAGAACCTGCAAGCAGGTACAGAGGCCAGCCCCGCCCCTGGGGGGGGGTGCAAAGATGAGACTGGGCGTGGTGGTGTGTACCTGTACCTGTAATCCCTGGTGTTGACTTCCAAGAAACTGTAAGGACCACGAGGCTCAGTGACTAATGTTCAGAGACATCAATAAATTATGTTGTTCTCTGGACATAGGCAGTGGAGCTCAACAGTGAAGAGTGCTGCAGAGGCAGTGAGACCTGGTGCCTCCCATGGGGACTGAGACGTGGAGGGGACAAGAGTGGGGTCAACAGCCAGTGAGATCAGAGATCCAAATGGGCAAGGTCTCAAGGGAGGGAAGGGAAAGGCAGAGTTAAGGAACAGAAGCTGGTATGGTTCAGACACAGTAATGATACTCATTCTTCCCCAGCTCCTGCTTACCAGAGCCAGCTTGCATAAAGCCCTATATTTGTTTCTTCCAGTATTGGGGATCAAATCAAGAGTTTGCACTTGCCAAACAGGAGTGTAAAGCCAATGAGCTATCTCCCTGGTTCACCAAAAGCCCCTCTTGCTATGGCTGAAGTCATAGCATAATCACTGTCATGCACCCAGGGTTCTCATGTTCGCTGGAGACATGGCACCTGAAATATGTGAGCCCTAAAGGAAAGATAGTCACAGGAAGTAATCCAGAACAGACAACAGGGAAGGAAACTCAGTATTAGAAATTATACATCTGAGCAAATCTGTCAGATACAGTCCGGTGAGTTGCATGTAATGGCCAATGAGTGCATGGTAGTTCTTTACAATCGTGTACAGCACATGTCAGCAAAAGAAGGAGCAGAACCTGATGCATAGGAGGGTCACAGGTCTGGCCAGTCACAGGTGAGAGGTGACAGGTAGGATGGGCTCTATAGGGCTGACCACAAGGATCACTGTCTGCACCCTTTCCTGCATGGCTTTGGGTGGGAAGTGTGGGGCTGATCAGGAAGGGGGAGCACTGCGTGTAGCACTGTTCTGAAACCCACTGAAGCCCACAACAGGAACATGGAGGACAGGCACTGTTCACACTGTTGGCATTGGAAAGAGAGTTGACTTTGTACAAAGGGGACAGGTAGAGAAGAGCTCAGGCAAGTCAGATGTCCTTACCGAGAGAGGCTATGAGTGTGAAGTTCTCCACCATCACGTTGCAGTACAGGAGTCTCTGTGCCTCATCCAGCAGCCCCCACTCCTCCTGGGAGAAGTAAATGGTCACGTCCTCAAAGGTCACGCAGCCCTGCTTTGATGAAGGACATTATATTCCATGATCAGTCTCCTTCCTCAGGCCTCCCTCTCCATTCTTTACTCATCTCTCTGACCCTTCTTCCCAGCTCCAATGTGACACCAGGTTCTAGTTCCAGTAGTATGTTTTTTTTTTCTCCTATCTTACCTGTTTACACCTCACCCTAGTGACAAATTCAGGAGGGCAGTGGAATGGCATCTAAGATGATTTGTATGTCCTAAGCCATTCCCACTGGCCCTTCTCCTAAATTTGCAATGTCATGCTTCTTAAACATAATCCAATGTGGTCAGTCTTCACCTTCAGTTTCCTTGCCAGGCCTACCGATGTCTGTAACTGACTCTTTGCCTTGTACCTTCCTTATAGCTCTGGACCCTTCTCTGTATCCCCATGGTCACAGCTACCTACTCTCCATCCTTGCCTACTTCTCAGCTGCTTTTGTGGACTCCTGTGTATCACTTTGTACACACTATTTGGCTGGAGAGGGAGTGGTAATATAACCGTGACACCGTTGTGCTCTGGGCTTTTGATGGTACCCATCTCCAAGTTTAATACTCGTCTTTGCTTTGCAGGCCTCCACACTCAGCCTTCTTTGTGACTTTAATCAGAACAGGCACATCGAGGCCAGATACTGCAGTCTTTTGTGTTCATGCTCTCCCTGCATCACTCACACTTATTCAAAGGCCCACCCATCTGATTCTACTATCTGAATGTGACAGTTTCTTTTTTTGATCATTTGTTTTTTGAATGCTTCCCTAAGCCCATGTGTCAAAGGCCTGGACCACAGGCTACTCTTGTTGTAAGTGGTAGAACCTTCAGGGGATGGTGCTTAATTGAAGGAAGTTAGGTCATGGTGGGCTTGGTCCTGAAAGAAGTATCAGGATCTCAGCCCCTTGTTTCTTTCTCCTGCCCTACACCTCTCTGAGTCCTAGCAAATCTGAGCAGTCTCATTGGTCCATACCTCATTTCACAGCTTCAAGGAAAAACCCTCAGGCTCTATCAGGAGACAACACAAAAGGCAGGAAGTTCCCAAAATCAGGGAACACAGAGACCTTTTCCTTTTCTCCATTACAATGCTCTGCCCTTTCTGGGAGGGTCTCTCTGAGGACTCCCTGGCTACAGGAAGCAATGGATAAAACAGCCTTAGCTTTTTTTCATTTCCACAGAATATTCAAATCATGGCATCCATGTATGGGCAAGGGTGTATGTCAGATTTAAGGCTGTGAAAGTTCAGGCCATGATGCCAGTGTTCTAAGAAAGCATGTGGCCTTGGAGGCCTCTGAGCATGAGATCTGGCTTGGACACCACGTTTGGCTTGTTCAGCATCTTGAAAACAAATGACAAAGAGTGCCATAGGTTGGGGTGCCTGTGCAGGGGCCTCAAACTAGGTGCAAGGCTTTGCCTGAGATCGGTTATGTGAGTATTTTTGGCTTTTTGCAGGTGGTCCTAAATTAGACACAAGAACAAAAATTACAGAAGCTGTCAGGTATTAACCAAGCCCATCCCCAAAAGAGAAAACTGAAAGATTTGGCTTAACTTTCTGGCTTGTCACCAGAGACAGCAATCTGCCAGTCTAACAAGTAAGCAGGCTTTCTGTGGTCGTTTGCTTACAGAACAGGCAGGGGCCTTGGCCCAAAGCTCTATTTTCAGATGTTACCTAGCTGTAGATTTTTCTCTTGGGACTTCAATTAACACCTCCCTTGGACAGGGTATCTGTGTTACACCACTCTTCAAATCTACGGATGGTCTCTGGAGCATCAGAGACTCGCATGTTCCAAACTTTGCTACTACCAGCGAAAATTCCTGCTGTAGAACGCTTCCCCGTCTCCTCCTCTCTCTCCTGATGACTCCTTGATACTTCTACCACGGAACATGCCAGCACTTCTCCACCCTCAACATCAGACAGCCTGGTCGGCCTGCTATTTCTGACAGCCAGAACACAAACCTCTACCTGGTCTGGCCACCAGGAGTACTGATCCGATGGAGGGAGGGCGTGCTCCTTGGCCCTCTTTCCTCACCTTATTCTTGGCTTCCACTCTGCATCCCCAAAGATGCTAGTAAGACCTGAGTGCTATCACCTCCCTCCTGTGCTTTACACCGCCCACAGCACCCAGCGTCCTCACAATGGAAGCTCCTCAGCCTGCCATTCTTGTGGCGCTATCTGGTCCCAGCAGATACAAGAGCCACCGAGTTTCCTAGACACTTCCAACTGGGTCTCAGCCTCTGGCAATGTGCCCACACGTTCTCAGGAGGGGGGAACTCTCTGGAGATTGTCCAGCCCACAAGCGGGACCCACGCCCAGCGTGCCCCGCAGCAGCACTGAAGAAGCTCCCTCACCTGCACCACGTCGCTCTGTGTTGTCGCCGCCATCAGGACCAATGGACCCAGGAGAGCTTTCAGAGGCCGGCGACCCACCCAGGTGGCTCCCGCTCGGGCTCAGTCCACCACCCTCTTTGCCGAATCCCCGGCCGAGGGTCGATCTCCCGGCCTCGGTCCTCCAGTCAAACGCGCATCCCTGCGATCATCTTGGTTTCAGGGGTCGCGGGTGCTGCAAAGGCAGGGCGCCTGGCCCAACCTC
Organism: Ctenomys sociabilis; assembly: GCA_004027165.1. Taxonomy (NCBI): domain Eukaryota; kingdom Metazoa; phylum Chordata; class Mammalia; order Rodentia; family Ctenomyidae; genus Ctenomys; species Ctenomys sociabilis. The sequence continues at coordinate 36,900 of PVKA01009531.1, read as the reverse complement.
ACCGCCCGTCCTGGTCCCCACCACCCCCAATTTGGTCACGGGCCGACTGGGTGCAGCGCAGTGCGGGAATCGCTGGCTCGCGCCGAGCAGGAAACTGCGACCGCGCGGTCGGTGACCACGCACTCCGCAGGCGCACAGCCGCTGCCCCACCTCCACCCGCGTCTGCTTCCGGATCCAGGCTTGCAAACGAACCTGTTCGGGCTCGCCCAGCCGCCCTCCCCCAGCTCGCTTCTTAAAGGGGCCGCTCCCAGTCTTGGTAACGTCAGCGTCCTTGGCTAGTTGCACTGTCTGCCCTGCTGAGCCAGCGATCTTCCTTGAACCGCCTTACCTCTTGCTCAGGAACCTACTTTCACATCGAAACCCGCAGTTATAGCTGACTTGCGGGATCTTTGTTTGTTAACCCCACATGTTCTCTCACATTCAGTGCTTCTCAGACCAGTAAGGCTGACTTCCCTGGGAATTTGTTGAAAATGAAAGCTGTTGGCCGCAGCCCAAATTTAGGGACTCAAGAGGTTGTAGTTGGTAGTTGGTAGTTGGGAAGCCTTAGGGTTCAGACAAGCCCCCGGAAACGCCAGGACTGCTGTAACAGGAGAACAGGGATTCATTCAGTTAACACTGGGATCCAAGCTCTGCGCATCTTGTGGGGTAACAGGCGGTCGACCTAGCAGGCACAAAGTCCTCGCCCATTGTGAGAAAGTTGCTGTCATCCTCCTTTCACAGCTCTCACAAGCACTGTTGCGGGAGAACAGTGGAGCCGCTTCTCTGCAGTGTCCTCTGGGCCCATTGTCAGCGTGTACAGTGCGGGCTGGGGCTGGGACTGGGGCTGCGCTGCGGCGCAGCTGCGCGGGTGTGGTGGGCAAAGTAGGCCCTGAAGTGAAAGCACAGAGTTAAAACGTTTGGCGCCTTTTAATCTTTTCTTTTCCTTTGTTAAAAAATATAACCTGGGGGACCTGCGAGATAGCGCAGGTGCTAAAGTGCCTGCTTCAGCAAGCTTAGGCAAGCTTAGGCAGGTGCAGGGGACTGCAGTTCTATCTCAGGCACCACACGCGGCGCCAGCAGCACATGCAGTGCCAGCCCGGCCCTCAGGGCAGGGTGAGCCGTCCCCCCCCAATATATATGTATCCTACTGTTGTTTTTTAAGTTCATTTTTAAATAAAAGCAGACAGTTTATTTGAAGGTGGGGAAGGGGAAGAGAGCAAGAGAGAGATAAGTAGGCAGTATTCGAAATAGAAATACTTCTGGCTTTTTTTATCTTAAAGACGTTAAACACTAAAGTTATATTTATGGATCTTGCAGGACATGATGCTTTGAGGCACACGCCACCTGTGGGATGGCTAAGTTGATGGACGTCACCTCTCAGATACAGGGCTTTCTTTGTCAGTGCCATCTGCCTACATTTTGCTGGATGCTGATGAAATTAACTGGAAAGGGGATGCCTGCCACTTCATTGGCACAAGAGACCTTCTCATGGAGGTTTGAGAAAGGGGCCAGTGGTGCCTGGGAACCTCTGACCAAACAAAGATACTGTCAATTAGCCATCACTACCGGTTTCAGCGTTGATCTAGGTCCCTGAGCGAGAAGAGAAGCTCCGCGGGGGCGACAAGGCTGGCACAGGAGGATGGCGCAGCTGTTAGAGAGGCACTGCTCAGGAGCGGCCCCTTTAAGAGAAGAGGGGAGTGGGGTGGGAGCTGAGGAGTGGAGGAGGAGCCGCGCGAGCCTCGTAGCTCGGGACTCTGAAGCGAGGTCACGCACAGCGGCAAAGAAGCTGTGTGCGTGCGGAGGGCGTGGCCACAGAGCGCGGGGGCGGAGCTTCCTGCGGTTGTGAGTGCTTGCCCCAGAGTGGACCCGGGTCGGTTGGCTGGAACCGCGGGGTCAGGGCGGCGTACCTCCTGTCCTGCTGCGCCTTTGTAGTGCCCGCGAGCCCCGGAACTGCGGTGTCTGCAGGTGTCCAGGGGTGTATGTTTGACTAGCGAGACAGTCAGCTAGGGACGCGGCAGAGAAGGTGGGGGGCTGAACCCACGCGGGAGCCACCTCGGTCGCCACCCTCTGAAGGCCCTGCTGGGTCCATTTGTCCTGATGGCGGCGTCAGAGCAGAGCGACCTGGTGCAGGTGAGTGAGGGCTTCAGGGATCTTCCCTGGACCTCAGCCGCAACCTCAGAGCCGGTTGCATCCTTCGAACCATAGATAGAGACCATAACTTTGAAATTTATCCGTGGCTAAGGATTAAGAGAGGAAGGCGGGGGCAAACATGTTCTTTGCTTCACCTGCACCCTTCTCAAGCAGTTGCCTGTGGCCTACAGAAATCTAAGTTCCTGACGCCCATCCCTCAATCCAGTTGTGACTCAATTTTTTTTTCTTAGGGCTGCAGGACTCCGTGTTATTTTAGCTATTTTGGACTAGGGGGCCAGTAGAAGGTCCTATGTGAGTGGAGAAATCAACTGGCTGGAACCAGCAGGCTTTTGGAGCATCTGGGGAGGGCTGGGGTGTAAAGGAGAGATGAAGTTAGGGAAACAGTTTAAAATACAAGGGATAATATAAAAAGCGAAATTAAAATAGCCATTTCCATCGTGAGAATTGGGAAAACCATGCCCCACATCATTGTTCCAGTGTGTGTGTGTGTGTGTGTGTGTGTGTAGGGTCAGGGGTACCTTCATTTGTTTTCTTAAGTCCAGATCAGCCTAGAAATACAGAAATTAGGTAACAATCCACAATCCCAGCAGGCATTGCCTGTAGGGTCAGGGGTACCTTGCATTTGTTTTCTTAAGTCCAGATCAGCCCAGAAATACAGAAATTAGGTAACAATCCACAATCCCAGCAGGCATTGCCTTCAACATCCTGGGCATACCACTGAGCCCAAAGAAGAAAGCAGTTAGGTCCTTCTCTACTTGGCACATTATGGACAGAAAAAATACCAAAAACAAATGCTAAAATATCGTTGGCCTTGTCATGTCTGATATGTCAGAGTAAGTGACCAGAGTGAAAATCCAGGAGGATAGCAGCTGAACTTATTATAACCGGCTGTCTTTTTAATAAGGTCTGTTATAAACAGCAGCTGGTGGGTCCATTCCACCAAGAAGTACACAGGAATAGAATGGTAATTACAGTAAGATTATGATTAAGAGTTTAATACGCAGGGTGCTCAAAGCCTTTACTCCTCAGTTGCTCCTTTAAACAAAACTTGGTGGTACCCAGGTGCAGGTACCCAGGGGCCTGCAGGGATTCATCTATGAAGGTGCTTTCTTACATGGGTTGGCCTGGAAATGATGAGTCCAACTCAAATCCTTAGAACCTTCATGGCTATAAGAGAGAGAAGTACCTTTCCAGAAAGGAGTTAATTGTTGGTCTTCTGGGTTCTCTCTATAAATTTTGATTCAAGTACCAAATTAATAAAGGGGCTATTGAGGCTCATGGGATATCTATGATATTTAAAATCCATTATTCTTAATTGCTGGTTGAAAAATATTTAGTGTAGACACAAATTAGCCCAAGAATTGAGGTTCTACATCTGATAGAATGCCTACATACAAGAAAGGCTGACCATGTAAGCCTTCAGATGGCCCAAGACCAGTGCAGCAGTACATCCTATGAGAATTCTCAGTAGAGCTATAGGTTAGATTTCCTTGTATGAGAGGTGAGTTTCTTGACATAGTTTTTTTATGTAGTCTTAATGTTTGACTGGCTTATTCTGCCATGTTTGAAGACTCAGGTCTGCAAGAGTAATAAAGATAATATTTAAGTACCACAACCTTAGCCACCAACTGTATCTATCACCTAGAAAATGAAGGATGGGCTGTTACCTCTTTCTTTAGAGGGACTTAGAAATTCTGAATCATGGAATAATTTCTTGGAGAACTGCTCTGAACTTCTCTGAACACTTCTGTAGCCTTTTCAGCCCTGGTGGGAAAGATTTCTGCCAATCATATAAGTGTATAAGTGAGAATAAGTAGATACCTAAACCCTTGGCACAGAAGCAGTTGGGTAAAATGTATTGGCCTTTGAGCATTGTCTTTGTCTGGACTGGGGCCACCAAGGGAAGGGGTTTCAACATGGGGATTAATGAGGATTCATAAGGCTAATCTTGTGACATTTGAAGTTTTTTGCCTCTAGATATCCGTTTTCATGCTTGGTATAGTCAGTTTTGATTTAAAGGGTAAGAATCATGTAATTTGTTAATAGTTTTGCATTGCACTCACTAGGAGAAATGATGATTGAACCACTCAAGTGTAACCACAGGCCAGAGCCAAGTGACATCCTTTGGGATGTAAGTAGGAGAAGGCAGATTTAGTTCTAATGTGGGGATTAGAGACAATATAGCCTAAGAATTGCTGGTTCAGGGAGAAGACCAACACCATGTTGATGTTTGAGAAGCAAAACACTGAAACATTAGGAGACTGGGCCAGCAAAGAGGAATTTGGATCCTACACTAAGGCCCAGACCTTAGATGGTGGCCCTCTCTCCTCCTACTTGTCACTGCTGTGGGCTCACAGCATAGTCGTGTAAGACTTTTTTTTTTTTTAAACCGGTATTAATCTAATCAGGGTATGGTGCCTTCTTGGAGCTGGGAAGAAGGGTGAGAGAAGATGGGTAGGGAAAATGGAGAGGGAGACCCAAGGAGAGACACTGATCATGGAATGTAATGTCCCCCTCATAGCAGGGCTGTGTGACCTTTGAGGATGTGACCATTTACTTCTCCCAGGAGGAGTGGGGGCTGCTAAATGAGGTACAGAGACTCCTGTACTGCGATGTGATGCTGGAGAACTTTGCACTCGTAGCCTCTCTCGGTAAGGGTATCTGACTTGCCTCGGTATCCTGAGTTCTTCTCTGTGTCCCCTTTGCTCTCTGGAGAGAGGACAACTCTCCAGTATCAGCAGCATGAACACTGCCTCTCCTCTGTGTTCCTGTTATGGGTGTTGTGGGCTCCAGTGGGTTTCAAAAAAGTGCCACATGCAGTGCCCGAAGGGTCCATGCAGAAGGAACCTTGTGGTCAGCCCCATAGAGACCATCCTATGTGTCACTTCTCACCTGGGTGCCCGTCCAGAACTCTGCCCCTCCTGTGGTTCAGGTTCTGCTGCTTCTTTTGCTAATATGTGCTGTTCAAGACTGCCTAGAACTGTCATGAAAAAAAAAAAAAACAAAAAACTACCTTGCACTTACTTGGTCACTGCCTGCAAATCACCAGGATGTGCCCACCAGCAAGCTCATACGTACAATTTCTAATACTGTGTTTTCTTTCTTCTTGTGTTTTCTGGCTTACTCCCTGTGCCCATCTTTCCCTTAGGGCTCACGTCTTTTAGGTGCCATGTCAGTGCCCAACTTGAGCTGAGGAGAGAACTCTGGGGGCCTGACACAGTGAATGTGACTTCGGCAATGGCAAGATGCGCTTTTGGCAAGCCTAGCTCTGGTAAGCAGGAGCTGCGGGGAGGTGTGATATCATCATTGTGTCGTACCTGCTGCTTTTTTGATACATACCATTATTTGTGTGAGTGCCAGTGTCTACTCCTCATCTCCCTTTCCTTTTCCATTCTTCAGACCTTATCTATTGGAATTTCTGTTCTGACTGTGGACTTGGCTCATCTTTCTGGACTCCATGTCTCAGTCCTCCCACAGTGATCTCGGCAGCATTCTTCACTGTTGGCGTACACTTCATATGTTCTGAGAAGAGCATGTTTCCTTGATGTCCCTGAACATTAGCCAGTTAGGTGTATCAAATTCTCCTGGGTCTGGCCATGCTTACCTCACCTCCCTCAAAGTTTCTCACAACCCATTATACTACTTTAAAGCCTTTGTAGAGAAGGCATTTGGGGACCCTGCCTCTCCTCAGGATTGTACCCCATCCTGTGGTATAGATGTCTTATATGTTGTGACCTGAGTAGGCACAACAGTAGAGAGCCAACCATTCCTTACCCTGCCCCGGGGTTTCTCATCTTGCTAAGGTTCCAGAGGACTCATTCTGGGACCAGAGAAGTATAGAGAGAAGCTACTTCTCTCTATAAATGTTTAAATGACACAATCATAATTTCTCTGCTTACAGATTTTTGCTGTGGAGAGGGGAAGGAACTACCTTCTGAGCAAAATTTTTCCCTGAAAGAAATATCACAGGACAAGAATCCTAAAACAGTTCTGTTTATGCAGAAGACCCTCCCCTGTGACACATTTGGCTCGTACTTGAATGACATTTTGTACCTGGCTGACCACCAGGCAGCTCATGTGAAGCAGAAGCCCCATGTGTGTGAAGCAAATAAGACAGGGTTTAAGTTTAATGCACACCTTTGCCAGCAGCTGGTGCAAAAGGACGATGACAAGCCTTCCAGAAGGGAGGAGGGCAGGGCCTCTCCAAGAAAGACTGGCACAGATCACACATCCCAGAAGGCTCTCGTGTGTAGGAAGGGCAGGGAGGACTTTGTCACATCGGATTTTGTGCAGCATCAGATCACTCCTGGTGTGGAGGAGGCACACAAGAATTCTGACAGCGCATTACAGTTTCCCACTGCTACATTCACTTTATGCGACCCATCCACACTTGTTCAACAGAGAGTCTACCCTGGAGAGAGACCCTATGAGTGCAGCAAGTGTGCGATAGTCTTTAGTGATGCCTCCAGCCTCAAGCAACACCAGCAACTTCACAGTAGAGGAAAACCGTACAAGTGTTGGGAATGTGGGAAATTCTTTAGCCGGCACTTCAGTCTTATGGAACACCAGCGAATTCACACTGGTGAAAAGCCCTATGAGTGCAGTCAATGTGGGAAATTCTTTAGCCAACACTCCAGCCTTTTTCAACATAAGAGAATTCACACTGGTAGACGTGCTTATGAGTGCAAGGAATGTGGGAAATTCTTTATCTGCAACTCCAGTTTAATTAAGCATGGGAGGGTTCACACGGGAGAAAGGCCTTATAAGTGCAAGGAATGTGGAAAATCATTTAGGCAGATCTCCAATCTCACCCAACACCAGAGAGTTCACACTGGAGAGCAGCCTTTTGAATGTGCTAAGTGTGGAAAAGTCTTCAGCCGAAGCTCTAATCTCGCAAACCATCAGAGAGTTCACACTGGTGAAAAGCCTTACAAGTGCACTGAGTGTGGGAAGATGTTCAGCCAAATCTCCCACCTCAGGATCCATCAGAGACTCCACACTGGTGAACGGCCTTATCAGTGCAATGAATGTGGAAAATACTTTAACCAAAGTTCCAGCCTTAAAGCCCATCGGAGGTTTCACACTGATGAACGGCCTTATGAATGCAGTGAATGTGGAAAATCCTTCAAACAAAGCTCTAATCTGAGGCAGCACCAGATAGTTCATAAACCAGACAGGCCTTATAAGTGCAGTGAGTGTGGGAAAGCCTTCACCCAAAACTCCACCCTCAATAACCATCGAAGGCTTCACACCGGTGAACGGCCTTATGAGTGCAGTGAATGTGGGAAAACGTTCAGACAAAGGTCGAATCTGAGTGAGCATCAGATAGTTCACAAACCAGACAGGCCTTACAAGTGCTGTGAATGTGGCAAAGCCTTCAGCCAAAAGCGCACCCTCATTCAACATCAAAAAATTCATACCAGAGAAAGGAAGGTAGAGAATGTGTGTCTGGCTTGTTGAACATAGCTGCACACAGCACAGTATCAGCCAGATTTTAAATCACATTCATCCGTGTTGTTACACTGAGGAGACTCCATATATATATTTTTTTCTTTTTCTTTTTCTTTTGAAAGCTATATATGGTGGATGCTTTCAGGACCAGAGTCATATTTGTCCATTTTATCACTAGAATTTGGGACAGAAGCCATCTCATTTTGGCCCACTGGTCAGCCTCCATTCCACTGTCTCAGAGAAAGCAGCCCTTTGCTCTTTCTAGTCCATAAGTGGAACCTGAGTTCCTGAAGCCATGGAAAGATGTCACTACCCCTGTATATGACTGTTTTAGCTGTGGGTGTGACCAGTTTGGGGCCATGATGACCTAACGTGAACTTCTGCTGGCAGCTTACTGAGATGGTTTCCTTTTGCGGGGACAGTGGATTTATGTGACTGGACCAGAGTACCTAAAATACATTGGTCAATTCATGTTACACTAGAAGCCTCCTTGATTAAAGCATGTTTTATTTTCTTTCTGATCACTATTGGAGTATTGTGAACAGAGAACAGATCTAAGTAAGGTCTATTAATGGGCAGCTCCAAATTGTGTGTGCTTCAGAAGTACCAGGGTGGCAGAGAAAATTTTTCAGCCCAGATTTGGCCTTACATTAACCTTTAATCAAGGCTTTCTGGGAAAGACTATATTGCTTTGTAAACCTGTATTACTGTCTTTTTTTTTTTTTTTTTTTTTTTTTTTTTTTTTTTTTTTTTTTTTTTTTTTTTTTTTTTTTACAATGTATTTAGGACAGGATCTATGGGGTCTACAGGGTCCCACTACACAAATCAGACTCATAGTGATTTTACTGTTTTCAACTTTCCAAGCGCTGGGATTATAGGCACATGCCACGATGCCCATTCTCAATTGCCCAGGGGCTGGGCCAGCACAGCATAACGGATATATTGCTGTCTTGAATGCTATGAATTTGCATGACCTGAATGGCAGGCAGTATTCTCAACCTGATTGTGGCAACTTCTAGTGCATCTGAGAGCAGTATCAGTTGGGTCCCTTACCCTTAGCACAGTGATGGCAAGCCTGTCAGAGACTAGGTGCTCAAACTGCAATCCAAAATCCACTTATTTATTATAAAACACCACCACTGCTTTGGAACCTGACTGCTTAGCTGTGGGGGCAATACTAGCGTGACTTGGCTTGGGTACTAGCAGGGCTCTGCATGCCCATTATGGAACACATGCCTTAGGTTCATCATGACGGCCCTGGTTGCTGTTTGTTACCTGCCAATGAGTCATACGCTGTGAAGTTTAGTCTGTTATCCAGATGTTTCTACCTTTAAGACCTGGTAAGGCCAGGTAGGACCATAGTTTGTACAGAAACATACAATGTGGCTGTAAAGTGGGTGAGACCTGTAGGAATGGAACTATTATGAAAATATATCCTCACATGTTCCTTTGAATGTCACTGTAGAACTGAGGGCTGGTATGCAGTTGTGTCCCTAATGACTCATGTCATAAGTGGGAAGTTTGAAGATGGCTGGATTAGTGTGTGTGGATGAGTGTGTGCTGCTGAGGTTAAGTCTGTCCTACCCTGGGTGTGGTTGGCACTGATCAATAGGCTTATAGCCTTAATGAAATGGAGAGGCAGGCTTGCTGCTGCTGCGTTGCTGTCTTCTGCCCCCTGCCTTCTTGCCATAGACTTTCTCATTTGTGATGGTCCATTGTCATGCTACCATGTCTTGGAGTCAGCTGAGTATGGACTGAAACCTTTACAAACTATGACCTGAAATAAACCTTTTCTCCTTTAACTATGGGTGTTGGATATTTTGTCTCAGCACCAAGAAAAGTTAGAGATTTTGTTTTTAGAAGTGAGGTGATTGTTGTGATACCACCTGGTGATGTAGTTCAGGAGCCTTTGGAAGTTGGATGTGGAAAGAATTTGAAAAGGTTTGGAGATACTTGTTAAAGAATGCTTTAAGCTGTACTTGATGTAAGATTCTTATGAGTGTTCAGAAGAACAGAATAATGGTATACAGCCAGTAAAGACCAAGCTCAATGGCCAGCCAAATAGCTCAGCAGGTTAAAGTGCCTGCAAGCAGGCACAGGGAACAGGGGTTCAATCCCCGGGGCCTACTGTGCCAGCTCTGCCCCCCTGGACATGCTGAGACTGCAATTGAGACTGGGCATGGTGATTCCCACCTATAATCCCAGTTCTTGGTAAACAGGAGTCTGATCTAGTAGTGAGACCCTCAACACCCTGTATACCCTTCCCCCAAAAATACAAAAAGATCAAACTCAAGAGGTTTCAATTAGGAACAAAGACTGCATTGACTGTTGAACTATAAACCATGTATGTTATCCTTTGGCAGAAAATTTGTTTGGATTTTGTTAATGTCTAGAGACCTTGCCAGAGACTGAGCTTAAAGGTAGCAGACTAATTTTTTTTTTTTTTTTTTTTTTTTGAGGCAAGGCTATATCATTTAGGATCACCCTGAACTCCCTATGCACACAGTCTAGCATTGAACTTGTAGCTGTCCTCCTGCCTCAGCCTCCCAAGTTCTGGATTTACTGGTCTGCATCACCATGCCTGGCACAAGACCAATTGATCTTTTGGAAGAAATTTCAGGGCAGTCTAGTGTTGAAGAAATGGTCTGGCTACCATTGGGGGCTTTTAGCCAGATCTGTGCTGAAAATTAAGAGCAAAGAGCTCAGCAGAATGATTTAAAATATTTTGGGGCCAGAGAGATAGCTCAGCAGCTGAAGCACCTGTCCAGCAAGCTCAAGGGCCTGGATTTGATTCCTGGTACTGCGTGCTGTGCTGGTCCTGCTCTGAGCTTGCCAAGCCACCACTGAGGGGAGGCATGTGGTGTGTGCCTGTAAGCCCAACTCTTGAGGAAGGTGAGACAGGAGGATCACTACAAGTTCCATCTATGTAGTGATAACCTGTACCAAATACATAAAAGCAATTAAGTAAATAAATGTGAGAGTTTAAATGTTTTGCATTTTCCCAGAAAGGAAACTCTAGTAAAGTTATGGACTACAAAGATGGAGCAAAGGACAATCTGGTTACTGAGAAGGAACGGGGAAATAGAAAAGATGCTCTGAAGGACATCACAAACACAAGTAGTAGTGCAGCCGTTGGAGACTCAAAAGTGGAAGATTTCTTTGAGGAGAACCATGCCCCACAGAACCATGTTCCAGAATGGAGGGAGGCATAGGGAAGCTCTTCCTCAGGATTTTGTTCCTAGTATAATCCAGGGACTTGGAGGCCTGCCAGTAGCTCAGTTGTTTAAGTGCTTGCTTATGCAAACAGGCACAGGATACCGTGGTTAAGTTCCCAGATCCGTGCTTAAGGCAGCCTGAGCCAGAAAAAAAAAAAAAAAAAAAAAAAAAAATCCTACAATCCAGGGACTTGATACCTATAGCCAAAAGAGAAGGAAGCCTGGATTCTGGTTCAGCTGGTGGCAGGTTTTGGCATCATCCACATGGTGCTGGTTTTAGGTAGATGCAGGATGTAAGAGTTGTGGCTCAGGAAGGTTCCCACCCAGATTTCACAAGAAGGGCTGGGAGGCCAGGCAGTGGCCTCTGAGAGGGAAGCATGTGAAACTCAGGATGAAGTTGAAGGTACAGGGGTGACCCTAGAAGGTTGGATAAGCCAATAACATGGATTATCTGAGGAAAGCTGCAAGGAGTGAGCAAATCTGGCTGAGAAGCCAGGAGAGCTGTATCCACTGGTGATGTCACAGGGCCAGAGTCACCCTAGCCCTTTAGAGCTCATATCTCATCACACATTGCCCTGGATATTCCACATGGAACTACAGGACTTAATGTTTGTCCAGTTGGAATTTGGACTTGCTTTGCTTTTTTTTTTTTTTTTTTTTGAGACAGGGTCTCACTATGCAGTTCAGGCTGGCCTTATAGCTCAGGCAGGTCTTGAACTCACAGCAATTCTCCTGCCTCAGCTTCCCGAGTGCTAGATTACAGGCATGCACCACCACATCCGGCATTTTTTTTTCCCTCCATTTCTTTCTATCCCCCATTTGTACCTTTTGGAATCAGAATGCTTATCTTGTACCATTGTATGTTAGAACTGTTTGACTTCCTTTTCATTTGTATAGGGACTCACAGCTAAGAATTTGCCTTAAATCTCAGAGGAGATTTTGGCCTTGAACTTTTCAGCAGTGTTGAAACTTTTAGGACTTTACTAACTCTTAGAGATGGACTAAGTTCCTTTTGCATAAAGAGATGTGTATGAGTCTTTGCAGGGTAGGGAGGGGTGGAATGTTACGGCTTCTGTGGAGATGTTTCCCAATGCTTCATGTAATGAGTTAGAAGTTTCCAGAGTGGCTGGATTAGGGTGTGTGAATTTGGATAGAGGGTGCGATGCTGGCATTAACAGTGTCCCACCGGCTGCGGGTGGCACCAATCAATAGACTTCCATCCTGGATGAAATATAAAGGTGGGCTTGCTGCTGCTGTAACAGCTTGCTGCTTTGCCGTCTCCTGGCTTGCTCTGGAGTATTTCTCCTCTGCCATGCCCCCCTGCTGTGCCACGCTGCCTTGGAGCCAGCCATCTGTGGGCTGAAACCTAAAAACTATGAGCTGATATAAACATTTCCTCCTTTAATTTTAAGTGTTAATGTATTTTTGTCTTAACAATGAGAAAAGTAACTAAGAATGGGTTTGCCAAAATTCTCTAATCACTTCTGTACAATTAAGGTTACTAGCAGAGCAAATAATCTAAAGATTTTAAGGATTACGCTAGAGTCTATACATCATGCATCTCAAGGCCATCGCTGGCTTTTTATTGTTAATTTTTATTTATTTATTTATTTTTGCGGAACCAGGGGTTGAACTCAGGCCCTTGCTCTTACCAGGGAAGTGTTCATTCCACTGAGCCATCTCCCTGGCCCCTGCCTTTGGCCTTTCTAATGACACAAAGATCCTGTTTCTGGGATGGAACATTGTGAAATAATACCTGGCTGTTCTTTGCTGCTGAGTTATGGGGAGAGATGATAGAATTGGCCGAGTTTCTAAAGTTTTTGTTTTCTAAAATGAGTGAGTAGCCTTTTTGTTTTTTTGAGGGACCGGGGGTTGAACCCAGGCCCTTGCACTTCTCAGGGAAGAGTAGCCATATTTTTATGGGTAAAAGTTTCATTTCATGTTTGACAAAGATATAATTGTTATGAAATATGTGCACATTTTATGCACAAACTTAAAGTTTTAAACATGTATACACTCAGAGCCAACACTATAATCATGATAATGAACACAACTACCATCTTTAAAAGTGCCTTATCTCTAGCCAGGTGTGGTGGTACAGGCCTATAATCCCAGCACTCGGGAGGCTGAGGCAGGAGAATGGTTGTGAGTTCGAGACCAGCCTAAGCTACAAAGTGAGCTTAAGGCCAGCCTGAACTGCATAGTGAGACCCTGTCTCAAAAAAACAAACAAACAAAAAAAAGTGCCTTATGTCTTTTTATAATCCCTCTGCACCTTTGGGAAGCTATTAGCTACGTTCCAAGAAAACTGATTGAACTTTTTTTTACAATGGATTCATTTGCATTTTTAAGAATTTTATATAGTTGTAATCATAAAGATTCATGCTTTTTTTCTGTTTCCTTCATAGAGCATAATTACAGATTTTACAATTAAGTTAATTTTCTAAATTATTTAAAACTTCAGTAGGAGCCAGCACTTACATGTGAAAACATAATTAAGGATCTCCATGCTGTATGTATATGTAGTTTATCCCTTTTACCTCTGAGCAAGGACCTATTTAAGTAAGTGTACCACATTTTTTAGGGTTTATACAACTACTAAAAGGCATATAAAATTTCACAATACTAACCATTTTAATTTTTTTTTTTTTTTTTTTTGCAAAACCAGGGGTTGAACTCAAGACACTTGTGCTTCCTAGGGAAGCACTTATTCCACTGAACCATTTCCCTGGCCCCAGCCATTTTAATTTTTTTTTTTCAGAACTGAGGATTGAACTCAGGCCCTTGCACTTGCCAGGGAAGCACTTATTCCACTGAGCCATGTCCCTGGCCCCCATTTCAATTTTTGTAGTGTCAAGTATATTCACATTATTTATTTTTTATTAATTTTATTGAAGAACAAATAGCAGTGAGACAGTTTCAAATCAAATTAGTAGAACAGATTCAATAATGAATACATTGCACATTGTTTTCATAGTGGTTTTTTGTTGTACAAGGTACATACATGATATTCTACTTACAAACACTGTTAGAGCAGATGCCTCTATACATTGAATTAAGAGAATGTAGCTGTATACCTTTTTTAAAAGCTGAATTATAGTACAGTTTCAATAATTAATACTTTTTACATTGTTATCTTCCTAGTGGTTATCCATAGTACAAGAAGCAGGCAGGATATCCTGTCCAAACACTATTAGTGCAAATCTTCTCATAGAATTATGTGAAAGTATTGCATATTTATCCTAACTGTACTGTTTATACAAACACAGAATGGTCCTTCCTTTGTATTCCCTTTTTTTTTTGTTTAGTCCTGTCAGAGATGGGTATTCTATTGGCATTCAATTATTATAGGTGCTTGAATTCAGTGTAACAATCCAACACAGTCCAACAGTCCACAATAGTAGTGGGATATCCAAAGGAGTTGTTGACTAGAGCCATTTACAGCTCAGCTTATTATTATGGCCTTATCTTATATACCTCGTTTTCATACCTTTATGCTGGATGGTAAAGACCGAAATAAAGCAAGACCTATATAAAAAAAAATGTAACTTTTGTATCTGATGAGGTCACTCAAGTCCCCTCAGAGTTTATCCTGTAGACCTGTACCAGTCTTTGTAGATCCTTTGTCAGTATCAGTCATGTGGATGAGTTGCGGCCATTGCTTGACCAGTTTGCTCTCTGTGAAATCCTGAGAGAAAGTTTTCTCTATGTGTGACTCTCCTTAGGCACACTATAGACCATTGATCACATTCCTCTGTGGCTCCATAATCTTGATCAGAAAATGTGGGGCACAACTGAGTTGTGTTACATAATGTTACAGTATAGGTTCTCCTATGTCCTGAGTCTTCACTGACCTTGAAAGGCTAGGGCCAACATGTTGGCTAACCTTCTAGCCCTTCCATTTCTCCAATTTTTGATCTGCAAACTTAGGTTGTTAACCATCCAGAAGAGAAGCTGATTATTACCATGCAACATATGCAGTTCAGTTTACCCTAACTATCTGACTAAATTCTTTTTAGTTGTTGTTATACCTCTCTGTTTGTATTTCTTCTTTTGATTTCTTAAACTAGGGAGACTATTTGACATTTGTATATATGTGTCTGGTTTATTTCACTTATGAGTGGATCCACTTAAATATAAATGCTTCAAGGTTATCATTCGTTATAGCTGAATAATACTCCATTGTATAGAAATACCACATCTTTTTCAACCATTCCTCATGTGACGAACATTTTGGTTGTTTCCAAGATTTAGCTATCACAAATTGTGCTGCTATAAACATAGGTACACATATGTCACTATGATATGGTGTTTCCAGTTCCTCCAGGAATATTCCCAGTGGGGGATAGCTAGCTTGAAGGCATTTCCAGTCCTAGTTTTGTGAGGAGTCTCCACACTGATCTCCCCAATGGTTGCACAAGTCTACATTCCCACCAGCAGTGGAGAAGTGTTCCCTTTTCTCCACATCCTCTCCAATATTTGTTGTTGGTTGATTTCTTTATAATAGCCGTCCTTTCTGGAGTGAGATGATATCTCAGTATTGTTTTAATTTGCATTTCATGGATGGCTATTGATGTGGAGCATTTTTTCATATATTTATTCGCTTCTTTAATTTCATCCTCTGAGAAATGTGTATCATCTCAGATGCCCATTTGTGGATTGGGTCTTTAAATTTGAGGGCCCTAATATATTTTAGTTCTTTATATATTCTAGAGAGCAGACCTTTGTCTGAGTGCTTATTAGTTAGGATTTTTTCAAAATTTGTGTATTGTCTTTTCACTTCGTTGACAATTTCTTTTGACGTGCAAAAACTTCTCAATAAGAGTTGGTCCCCACTGTTAATTCTTTCAAGTTCTTTCATTTGAAAGGTCTTTTTCTGGTTCCAAATAAATTTTAGGAACAATTTTCTCAAGTCTGGGAGGTATGTTGGTGGCAATTTGATAGGGATTGCATTAAATCTGTACAACAATTTTGGGAGTATTTCCATCTTCATGATGTTGGTTCTTCCTATCCAGGAGCAGGGAATATCTTTCCATTTTTTGAAATCCTCTATGATCTCTTTTCTTAGGATACTGTAATTTTCTGTGAAAAGATCTTTGACTTCTTTGGTTAAGCAAATTCCAAGGTATTTCATTTTCTGTGGTGCTATTGTAAAAGGTATTGTTTCTTTAGTTTCCCTCTCAGTGTGTTTGTTATCTGTAGAGGAATGCTATTGACCCTTGAGTATTGACTTTGTATCCTGCTATGCTACTGAATTTCTGTATCAATTCCAGTAGCTTCTGGGTGGAGTTTTTTTGGACTTCCAAGTAAAGTATCATGTCATATGCAAATAGTGATAATTTAACTTTTTCTTTACCTATTCTTATTCCTTGGATTTCTTGTCTAATGGCTGTTGCTAATGATTCCAACATTGTGAATAGGAGGGGTGACAGAGAACATCCTTGTCTTGTAGCAGATATAAGAGTAAGAGATTTCAGTTTTTCCCAGCTTAGAATTATATTAGCCGTTGGGTTGTCATAGATGGCTTTTATCAAATTGAAGGTAGAGGCCTTCTATTCCAATTTTCTGTAGGACTTTGAACATAAATGAGTGTTGGACTTTGTCAAAAGCTTTTTCTGCATCAATTGAGATGATCATGTGGTTTTTAGATTTCAGTCTATTAATATAGTATATTACATTTATGCATTTTCGAATATTGAATGATCCTTGCATCCCTGGGATGAATCCTACCTGGTCATGGTGTATGATCTTCTTGATGATTTGCTGCATTCTATTTGCTAAGATTTCATTGAGGATTTTTGCGTCTATGTTCATGAGGGAGATTAGCTGCTAGCTCTCCTTTTTAGTTGTGTCTTTCCCTGGTTTTGGAATCAGTATAATACTTGCTTCCAGAAATGATTTTGGGAGGACAGTTTCCTTTTCAATTTCATTGAAGAGTTTGAGGAGTGTAAGAATTATATCTTCTATAAATTTCTTGTAGAATTTAGCTGAGAATCCATTAGGACCTGGACTTCTCTTTGTTGTTTCATATCTCTTTGGCTGTTATTGGTTATTGAGAGTTGTTATCTCTTATTGATTCTGTTCTGGTAATTTGTACCTTTCAAGGAATCTGTCCACTTCTTCTGTGTCTTCTATTCTGTTAAAGATTCTCCAAGGAGCTATTGATAATATTCTGAATTTCCACTGGGTCTGTGGTGATTTCACCCTTTTCATTCCTTATTGCTTATACTTGAATTTTTTATTTCCTCTTTTTGATGAGGTTAGCTAAGGGTTTATCAATTTTATTTAGTCTTTCAGAGAACCAGCTTTTTGATTCATTGATTCTTTGAACTATTTTCTTCATCTCAATTGAATTAATTTGGTTAAGGGAAAAATTCAAGAGTTCTTCACCTTTCTGCTGTTGTTTCTTTGCTTGCAATGCTGTTAATTCATACATTTCAGCTGAACTAGTGTTCTCTGCATTTGTTCTGGGAGGGCATTTGGTTTCCCTCATTCATTTCTGGATTTGATTCATTACTTTAGATGCTATGTGTTCAAAAATTTTTTTATTTCAGGCGTTAATTCTGGTCTGAGTTCCTCTATACCTTTCTGATGTTGTTTCTTTGCTTTCAATTCTGTTAATTCATTCATTTCAGCTGAGCTAATGTCCTCTGTACTTATCATTGGTGGGCTCGAGGCCTGAGATTGCCTTTTGCTCCTTGTCTTTGTCATTTTGTATAGCACTGGCCTCTGACCTTTGGTGTAGGTGCAGTTATAACTTTAGCATGTAATGAGATTCAGATGCTAATCTATTAAGTTTGAGTTTATTTAGTTTTGCCTCGCCTGGATCTAGCTGTGGTGTTCAGCTCCTTTTTGCTGCAGCCCTTCTGGCACAACTGTGATTCTGTAGTTCCCCTCTGTTGTGTCCCTGGCCCAGGGAGCACCGGGGAGTGCCAAAGCTCTCCCACATACTCACCAGGCTGTGGTGGGCTTGATCAGGGACCGGAAGAGTCACAAAAATACTCGCTCGGTGAACCTTGGGGCAGGGCCTCCAGGGAGCTGCAGGCCGGTCCGGGCTTGGGTGGATCGGGGCCAAGAGAGTCTCAGAAGTTCTTACTTGCTCAGAGGGCTTGGGGTCAGGGGCTCTGGGGAGTTGCAGGGTCACGGAGGCACCGTTGAGAGTCTCACTCACACGGTTGTTTATAACCATGATCATACTTAATTTGTAGAATGCTTCTTTTTTTTTTTTTTTTTTTTTGGTGTAACTGGGGATTGAACTCAGGCCCTTGCACTTGCCAGGGAAGCACTTATTCCACTGAGCCATCTCCCTGGCCCCATAATGCTTCATATTCCAAACTTAAAATATTACAATAACTCTATGTTTTCCCTACCTGTGCCACAGTCCCTAGAAATCGTCAGACTATTTTCTGCCTGCTTGAATTTGAGTACTCTTAAGTACCTCATATAAATAGAATTATAAGTATTTGTCTCTTTGTGGCTAGTTTATTTCACTTAATATATATTAAGTTTTCAGGATTCCTCAGTGTTGTGGCATGTGTCAGAATTTTCTTTTAAAGCCTAAATAGGCTTCCATCCCTGAAAAAAACTGCAAGCACTTAGAAAAAAATAGAATGCTAGCTTAGTTTTCTAAGTTAATCCCTAAATATTTTGTTATTTTTATGCTACTGTAAGTGGAATTTTGTTTTCTTTTTTTGTTGTTGTTGTTTGTTTGTATTTTAGGGCAGGATCTACAGGGTGTTCAGGGTCTCACTACTAGATTGGACTTGTAGTGCTCCACCTGTTTACAGCCTCCCAAGAGCTGGGATTATGGGCACACACGCCACCATGCCCAGTCTTGTTTTGTGTTTTGAGATAGGGTGTCATTATATAGTTCAGGCTAGTCTAGGACTCACTATGTAGCCCAGACTGGCCTAAAATTCATGGTGTTCCTGCTACCTCAGTTCTGGGATTACAGGCATGCACTGTCATACCCGGCTTGCGAATGGATTTTTTTGAAACAGAGTATTGCTGTGTAGCCCAGCTTGGCCTTGAACTTCCTGTGTAGCCCAGGCTGGTGTGGGCCTCATGGTGATCCTCCTGCTTCTGTCTCCCAGTGCTGGGATTATAGGCATGTCCTACCACACACAGCAGTGTAAGTGGAATTTTAACCACAGTTTTTTTTTTTTTTGGCAAAATAGGGGATTGAACGCAGGCCCTTGCTCTTGCCAGGGAAGCGCTTATTCTACTGAGCCATTTCCTCAGCCCCAACACACAATTTTCTTTTGCATTATTTACTGATAATGTAATAGCAACTCCCCTTTCTGTATTGAATTTGAATCTTCCTATTTGACTAAATTCATTTATCAGAATGAAAGAGAGGTGAAACCTGTAGGGTTTTCTACATATATCACCTATGAACAGAAATAGTTCTTTATAATTTGGGTTTCTCTCTCTACCTCTGTCTTTGTCTCTCTGTCGCTTTCCCTCCCTCCCTCTCTCCCTCCCTTCTTCCTTTCCATCCTTCCTTCCTTCCTTTCTTTTGCCCAATTACTCTCTCTGGAACTTCTAGTACTATGTTGAAATGGAGGACATACTTTTTATTGAGGAAAAAAACTTTAGTCTTTCACCACTGAATACAATGTTTAGCTGTGAGTTTTTTCATAAGTGACTCTGGGTAGTTTCCTCTATTCTTGGTTTATTGAGTATTTTTTTTAAAACCATGAAATAGTGTTGTTGAATTTTGTGATTTTTTTTTTCTCTATCAGATGAGATGATCATGTAATTTTTTTTTCCTAATTCAACACTAATCAATTTTCATATGTTGAACTTTACATTCCAGGAATGAATCCCACTTGGACATGATGTATAAGCCTTTTGATATGCTGCTGAATTTTGTTTGCTATTTTTTAAAAATTTATTTATTTAGTTGGTATAAGGTCTTGCTTTGCAGCTCAGACTTGTAGTGATCCTCTTGTCCCAGTCTCCCAGGGCTGTGATTTCAGGCATGTGCCACCACACCCAGATTTTGGTGGCTGGCACAGCACATCCATGGTTCTGGGGTCAGCTTGACATGTGGTACTGGGTATCGAACTCGTATCCTTGTGCTCACTACCTAGGCACTTAGACCGCTGAGCTACCTCCCTGGCCCTTGTTTATTATTTTTTTCATCATTGTTAATAAGAGATTTAGGTATGTAATTTTCTTGTAGTGTCTTTGTCTGGTGTCAAGCATCAAGAAATGCCAGCATTATGGAATGAATAAGGAAATACAGTGGTACCTCTGTTCACAAACTTAATTTATTCCATGATTTTGGGGAAAGTGGTCATGTCATGTTCATCACCCAATGCAGAGTTTGTGAATGGAAGCAAAATTTTGCTGATGGCTTCTCAATTGTTCCCCGAAAGAAGCATTTGTGACCCAAGGTGCCACTGTATTCCCTCTTTTTCATTTTTTTTGGAGAAGTTTGAAAAAGATGTGTAGGAGACCCCTCAGGTTCTTCTCTCAGTCCAAGAAGCCAATATTTGTAATCCCAAAGATATGTTATTGGAATCCCACAAAATTAATTCTAATCTATCACTCCCAGTGCAGCCTACAGTAAAAGTAAAGACATTAAAACATATTTATAATTATTGAGGAGTGAAGGGGTCCTAAGACCAGCCATGAAGATGGCTTTCCAGAACAAAGAGACTGCCCCGGGCTGCACCCGGGTTTTATTCAGTGGAGGAGGAGTGGCTTAAGTAGGAATGACTGAGAATTATGGGAAATAAGTGAATACTGTCAGCTGAGCTAGATAGGTGGTCTACATTCTTCTCTGGCATATGCAGAGAAAGTAATCTGCATTATGCTATTGGGATATTATCTAATGTTTTGGGGGTCTGGTACTTCAGTTCTTTTTTTGTTTGTTTGCTTGTTTTGTTTTGTTTTTTGGCGGAACCAGGGATTGAACTCAGGCCTTTCTCCCTGGCCCCCTGGTGTTTCAGTTCTGATGTAATCTTTCAAGCCCCAAGAAGTCATAGTCTCTGTCTTGAGGCTCAGTTCCAGCTGGCAGCACAGGGCATTGTCTCTTTGTCCTGTCTCAGCACTGCTCACATTAGAGAGCAGCAGGTGTAGGTTACCAGGGAAACACATATGCTGCCTTCAAAGACTATCACCAGCACCTCAGCTAGACCAATGTACATTGCTTAAGGCCAATTGAAAAGATAAAAGAGAAGTTCTAGCCAGCTCTGTACATATCAGTACAAGGAAATAGGGTCAGGCTCAGCCTAAATGGAGATAGTCGCTCTTATTTCAAGAAGAGCTGCTCAGGTGTTTCTTCACAAGAATAAGCATCAGAGCTGGGCATGGTGGCGCATGCCTGTAATCCCAGCACTCGGGAGGCTGAGGCAGGAGGATTGTTGTGAGTTCGAGACCAGCCTGAGCTATATACAAAGTGAGCTTAAGGCCAGCCTGAACTGCATAGTGAGACCCTGTCTCAAAAAGACAAAAAAAAAAAAAAAAGAATAAGCGTCAGTTTTTTAAATATTTGGTAGAATTCATCAATGAAGACAAGAGGTTCAGGGATTTTGTGGGGTGCTATAAACTTTCCATTCACTCATTTTACTACTTTATGGTCTATTCAATTTTTTTTTTTTTGCGGAACCAGGGATTGAACTCAGGCCCTTGTGCTTGCCAGGAAAGTGCTTATTCCAATGAGCCATCTCTCTGGCCCCTGGCCTATTCAAATCTTTTGTCTCTGGAAGTGTGTCCATGTCTTCTAGATTATCCAGTTTTTATTTAATCATTTATGTATTCCCTGGTAATATTTTTCATTTTGGTAGAATCAGTAATAATATGTCCGCTCTTATTTCTAGTTTTAGTAATTTGAATCTTCTCTTCTTCCCTACACAATCTGGAAAATGAAATTTTATCAGTTTGAAAAATCATTTGAACGTTCTCTGCTGTTTGTTTCCACTGCTACGAAGTGAGCTCCCTCCATGCTGAAGGCCAGGGCTCTGACTCATGTCCCCACGTGTACCAGCTTCCCCCGTGTGCTGCAGACATGGTGCAGGGCCTTTGTGGATAAAAAAGGGGTCTCGTGTAACTCACTTCCTCCCCTCCCTGGAGCTCTTAGTGACTTCCCCACTAGGACTGTTGCCCTTGTCATTTCTTCATAAATTTATCATGTTCTTATTTAAAATCTATAAAATCTTTCAGAGTTCACCATTTGGATATTTGCTCTTTGAGGGTTCCCATAGGCATATAAATATTTGTCAGATTTGTATGCTTTTCTGTTGGTTGACAGTGTATCAGTTTGATTCATAGAATCAACTGAAGATCTTAAGAACTGAGTTGAGTAAAGTTGTTTGTCCCTATTGCTATTGGAACTATGGCAAAGCAATACAAAGGTCATAGGGTGTATGGTATAGCAAACTACTTTCCTCTTGGTAGCCAGGAAATAAAAAGAAAGAAAGGAAGAGACAACCCACATTCCCCTCCGAAGACACACCGCATTTCTCCTTTCATTCGGTCCCTCCTCTTACAGAGTCCACCACCTCCCAGCAACACTGCACAGGGGAGCGTGCCTTTAACACATGGGCCTTTGTGGAACATTCCAGATCCAACCTATAACCAAGATCACCTACCCATTGAAGACCAAATCCTTGAGATTTACACGTGTCTGGGCAAAGTTAGTGAGGGCTTCTGAAAGTGTCAGGAGTACAGCTGTCCAATTACAGCACTGATGAAGAAGCAAGTCAGTGTTGGAGTTAGGTAAAGAGGTTTGCTGAAAAAAATCAGAGCACAAGACAACCATGATGAAACGTGTGGTGTCAGAAATAGGGAAGCAAAACTAGGTTTTGAGAACAGAAACGAAACAATTTTGGTTGGATGATTGTGGTTATGGCCCACAGTCTTAGGCCCATTGTTCACCCATTTCATTAGATTCCTTGCAGGTAGAATAGATGCGTTTAAGGGTAACTTTGGAGACAAAACACCCTGCCATCTGCTACTATATGAATGTCTTAAAGAATATTGGGGGGGGAGCCAGGGCGATGGCTCAGTGGAATAAATGCTTCCCTGGCAAGTGCAAGGGCCTGAGTTCAATCCCTGGTTCCGCCAAAACAAAACAAACAAACAAAAATATTGGGTTAGTTGAGGGTCTCCTTAGTGACATTTATGTTCACCTTCAAGGTCGCTTCCTTTCAGATCCATCCCGTGTCTGTCATTCATTTAGCACACAGTGAATCAGGAAGGTGAGTGAGCACATTCTTAGTGTGGTGACTATCAAATGGGGGGGCAGAGTTAAGAAAAATGGAACTGTCAAGAGAGCAAGTAGGAGTGAGAATCTGGCACTTTTTAGTTCTTCAAGTGAATATGACATGTTACCATTACAATTAAAAGTGAAGTCTCTCCCCAGTAGATACAAAGCTGTTATGAAGCTTAACACAAACGAACACATACTTGTTGGGCATTGTGGGGCTTAAGAGATACAGAAATGGTTTTCATTATTTTTATTTTTTTTTAATTGTGGAGCTTTGCTTTCTGTGTTGTTGTTTTTTTTTTTTTCCATTTATTTCTGTATGTAATCATTTTTTTTTTTTTCTTCTGTATTTAGGACAGGGTCTACAGGGTGCATAGGGTCTCACTATGTAAATCGGACTCAGTGGTTCTCCTGTTTTCAGCCTCCCAAGTGCTGGGCTTCCAGGTGTGCACCACTGTGCTGAGTCTCAGTCGCTGTCTCAGTGAGCCCTGAGGGCGGGGCGACACGACGTGCCAGTGATTGAACCCCAGCTGCTGTGCTCTGCCTAAGCAGGAGCTTTAGTTCGCTGAACTATCAGGCTGGGCCTTATGTATTTATTTAGAAACAGGGTTTCACTATGTAGTTCAGGCTGGCCTTGAAGTCACTCTGTAGCCCAGGCTGTCATCAAAATGGTCCTCCCACCTCAGCCTCCTGAGTGATGCGATTATAGGCAAGCACCACCATGCCCAGATTTATTTTTATTTTTTATTTATTATTATTATTAGTAGTAGTATAGTAGTATCCATTATTAGCAGTACCACTATGTGTCTGGTCTGGCCTTGAGCTCCAGCAGGCCTCCAAGTCATGATACCCCTGCCTCAGCCACCCAAGTGCAGAGATTATTGATGGATGCTAGCAAGTCTGGCTCAAAAAGTTTTCAGTGTTATGGCTTATGCCTCAATGTCCCCCTAAAGCCTCATGCAATTTTTTTTTTTTTTTTTTTTTTCAGTATCAGGGATTGAGTTTGGGACCTCACACTTGTCAGGCAGGTACTTATGCCACTTGGCTATCTCCCTGGTCTGTCATGCAATTTTTAATCTTTTTTATTCATTATAATGAGAAAAAAAGATAAAATAGCAATGAAACAGTTTCAAAACAGGTTAGTAGGATGGTTACAATAATTAATATATTGCATATTGTTGTCTTCATAGTAGTTATTGAGAGGACAAAATGCAGACATGATATCTTGTCTAAACAATATTAGTACAAACCTTTCTTCTTGATCAATATTTTTTTTTTTTTTCAGAACCAGGGATTGAACTCAGGCCCTTGTGCTTGCCAGAGAAGCACTTATTCTACTGAGCCATCTCCCTGGCCCCCTTGATCATGAAAGTTTTGATGGAGCATTTTTTGGAGGTGGCTGAATCTGGAGTGTGTGAGTGATGATTCATAGTTCAGTGCTGAGACTAAAGATGCTGGGACTAAGGGGCTGGGAAGATAGCTCAGTAAATAAGCACCTGCCTGGCAAGCACAAGGTCCTGAGTTCAATCCCTGGTAACACACACACACACACACACACACACACACAGAATATTCTAGGGGCTGGGGAGATAGTTCCGTAGAATAAGCGCTTGCCTGGCAAGTGCAAGGCCCTGAGTTCAATCCCTGGTACCGTGGGGGGAGGGAGATGCTGGGCTTAAGGGTGGGCGATTGCTGGATCAGCCCACTGACAGGACTGGCACTGCCCTGATCCTGATAGACTGGGACAGAAGGAAGCTTGTCTCACTCTTGCCTTGCTGTCTTCTGCTGCCCTGAACTGTTCTCTATGATGCTCTTCTGCGGAGCCACCCTGCTTTGCACCAGCCAATTATGAACTGAAACCTCTACAAACTGGGAGGGTTTCCCCACCCCTAATTTGGATGTCAATTATTTTGTCTCAGCAATGAAAGAAAAATAACTAAGACAAAAAGGAAGAAATCCCATGGCAAATAATCTAATACCACTACAGAGATTATTTGTGTGCTTGAGGAATGTGTTGGGGAATTTGAGATGTTGCCGTGAGAGCAGTTGCCTCCTATGTCTGGCAGAAAAGTGGCAGGGTGCTCATTTGTGGTGACCATGATTTTGTCCAGTGAATTTATTTATGTTTTATTTTTATTTATTTATTTTTTGCGGAACCGGGGATTGAAACTCAGGCCCTTGCACTTACCAGTGAAGCGTTTATTTTACCGAGCCATCTCCCCGGCCCCTGTCCAGTGAATTTAAAGCCATCTGAGAGCTGGGCACAGTGGTGCACACTTGTAATCCCAACACTCAGGAGGCCACCAGTTCCAGGGCCGCCTGAGCTTCATAGTGAGGTCAGGCCAGCCTGAACTGCATAATGGGACCCAGTCTTGAAAAAAATCAAACGAACAACACCAGCAACAAAAGACCTCTGGGAGAAGGCAGGACTGACTACATGAGGTAAAGCACTGGTCCTCTTGTAATTGTCCTTTTCTTTCCTTTAAAAGCAGACAATTTTAGCCCAGTGCCCCCAGGCCCTGCAGTATCTGTAAGCACATCTCTAGTAAGGATTTTGGTGCAGTTCTGGCTAGCCTCAAGGCCTTGGGCCATTTCCCTTTAATTTGTCTTAATTGATTTTAGGTTGAAGAACTATGAGTTTGCAGGCTGTATATGCTCATATTTCTCAGCATGGATCTCAGAATTAAGGGCATTTTACCAGTTAAGATGATGTTTTTGAATAGCCTTTCTCTATTTCCAAAGAATAAATTAGCAAAATGAGTACTTAAAGCCAACAGCATCTAGTCAGCTAGAGTGGTACCCACAAACACTTCAGATGCCTTCTACAATTAGAAGTCTAGGGCTGCAGGGATAGCTCAGTAGAATAAGCACCTGCCTAGCAAGCACAGGGTCCTGAGTTCAATCCCCGAACCGCAAAAAGAAAAAAACCTAATTGCTACAATTAGAAATCTAACTGATGACTAGTTAGAAACTAGTTCTTCCCTTTGATTTCTGTACTCTTGAATCTTTGACCAGTCTGTTTTAGATAAGAAAACTCTAGGGAGGGAATGCAAGAGCTTCTCCTGATTTCCTTAGTACTGTGATAGGACTTGGGTGTGTCTGGACTTCAGTGTTGACCTTTGGTGACGCTGATCCATTTGACCTCTGAAAACCTCAAGGAAGCATCTCCAGAGATCCATGAGAAGTTGGACTATAACTGATAAAAGTATAGAAAATTTGGAGAACATGATCCTAAGACTATTCTAAGTTGTGTAGAAAAGTCCTAACACACACACATACACACACACACACACACACACACACACACACAAATTAGCCGGGCGTGGTGGCGCATGCCTGTAATCCCAGTACTCGGGAGGCTGAGGCAGGAGAATTGTTGTGAGTTCAAGACCAGCCTGAGCTACAAAGTGAGCTTAAGGCCAGTCTAAACTGCATAGTGAGACCCTGTCTCAAAAAGACAAAAAAAAAAAAAAAAAAAAAAAAAAAAAAAAAAAAAAAAGAAAGAAAGAAAAGTCCTGTGCCC
Organism: Ctenomys sociabilis; assembly: GCA_004027165.1. Classification (NCBI taxonomy): domain Eukaryota; kingdom Metazoa; phylum Chordata; class Mammalia; order Rodentia; family Ctenomyidae; genus Ctenomys; species Ctenomys sociabilis. Next base: position 10,365 of record PVKA01009531.1, on the reverse strand, counting down.
TTCCCCTACCTTGCCCCCAGCTTTTCATAGGTCAGGGAAGTCCTTTACTACAGCAGAATTCAGATTGAGACCAGAGCTTTTGAATGATTTGCTTGACTATTGAAATCTTAATATCTCTTCTCTACAATCCGAGCATCAGGGCCATCCATTGGCCCATTTTTTTACAGTACCTCTTAACTTTTCTTTCCTCAGTATTTGCTCTTTCACCCTGACCCTGAGTTTCCTGCTGATTTCCTGACAGCCCCAGTGTTCTTCCCTGCACTCTTGGCCCGTATTGTCCATGGCATCTCACAGCCTTCTCCAAGTAAGCACTTCCTCTCCGGTCCTGCAGTGCTTCCCGCTGGCCAGGATGGGAAGGATGAGAAGAGGGAGATGGACAGGGAAAGGGATATGGAATTTGAGCCTTAGAAAAATGACACAATACTCAGGAGTAACCTGGCCCCGCCCCACTACAGGCAGACCCAGCAAGCTTGGGAAACTGAGTCCATGCACTGGAAAGGAGGTCCTTGGTTCTACATCATTTCCTAGCTGGGGCTGAGTACCAACAGGTAAAATTCAGATACCACACATGTGGTGGTGCTCTGCAGACTGGAAGTTCACATGCAGCTGCCTGAGTTCCTGTAGTCCCCAAAGATGCATTTCACTCACCACCCTCTTTCCTTTTCTCCACTGCCAGGGGCAGTGCCTGAGACCCGCAACTTCTTTTTTTTTTTTTTTGGGTTTTTTGCTTTTTTTTTTCGGTGCAAGGTCTCACTATGCATACAACCCACATTCATAGTGATCTTCCTGCTTTTTGCCTCCCATGTGCTGGGATTACAGGCGCGCGCCACCACGCCCGGATTGCATCGCCAGCTCAGCGCACCTGAAGGCGGGGCCGGCGCGGTTTGGGGAACCAAGGATCGAACGCTGGTCCCTGCGCTTACCTAAGCAAGCGCTTAGTCCGCTGAGCTATACCGCCGGCCCTCGCAACTTCTGACTTACGCACTACCTGTGGTGGTCCCGGCTTCCCTCACATCCAGTAGGGGTTCCTGGATGAGCATCATTTCTCAGAGAAGCCTCCTACTGGTCACCCACTAGCAGTGAACCTCCTGGCTCCCGTTGCTGTTCTCACAGCTTGGCGACTGTCCACCGCCTGCAAGGACATGCCTCACATCCCTGCTCTATATTGTGTTCCACAAAAGCAAAGACCTGGGGGGCTTATCCTCCTTTCCACCCGTTGTGGCTTGTGGCTAATGTCCCCCACAGCCTCATGCAGCCAGAGATAGGGGTTTTCAGAGGTGGCTGGAATTAGAGTGTGTGATTGATTCACGGTGCAATTTGAATTAAGAGTGCTAGGATTAAGGATAGGTGATTACTAAATCAGTGCACTGATTGGATTGGCACCAGCCGTAGGCCTGGTAGCCTAGATAGAATACAAAAGGGACTGAAAGAAGCTGCTAAGGTTGCGTGGACTTGGTGCTTGCTGCCTTCTCCCCGCCCTGCTTTGCCAGGACTATTTCTCCTCTTCATTGCCCCTCTGCCATATCACCCTACCTTGGAGCCAGCCAATTATGGACTTGATCAAATAATCTATGAACTGTGAGTTAAATAAATGTTTCCTCCTTTAACTTTTGGTGTCAGGTATTTTGTCTCAGGAGTAGAAAGGTAACTAAGACAGATTTTGGTACCAAAGTGGGGTTGTTGCTGTGACAGTTATTGACCGTGTCGTTCTGGAGTCTTCAGAACTAGCTTGTAGGAAGAGTTTGGAAAGGTTCAGAGACCTTGACTGAAAGAGCAGCCTTGGAAAGCCTTATGCTGTACTTGATGGGAGATTCTGGTCAGGGCTCAGAAGATGAGAAGGCTGACAGAAATCCTTCTGGTAAACACCAGGTTCAGGAGGTTTCTACTGGGAAGAAAGACTGCGCTGGCTGTTGGACTCCAGATGATGTGTGTTATGGCTTGGCAGAAAGTTTGTCTGCATAATGCTGATGTGCAAAGACTTTGCCTGAGACTGAGGTTAAGATTAAGGAAAATCAGAAGAAATTTCAAGACAGTATAATGTTGAAGTGGTGGCATGATACTATTGAGGACTTGTATTTGATTTATGTTGAAAATCAAGAGAAGAGAGCCCAGCAGAATGATTCAGAATGTTGTGAGTTTGACCAGAAAGGAAGCACCAGCAAAGTTGCATTTGCAAACATGGAACAGAAGAGAAACTGATTGCTGAAAAGACTAGCAAGGAAGGGGCCGGGGAGATAGCTCAGTAGAATAATCACTTGCCTGGCAAGCTGAAAGGGCCTGAGTTCAATCCCCGGTTCCAGGAAAAAAAAGAAAAGAAAAAAAGACTAGCAAGGAAAAGCCAAGCATTTCAGAAGAGTACAACTGAGAAAATGGCTTAAGGATATCACAAGAACAAGCAGGATTCCACTCTTGGGAGTTTCAAAATTGCAAAAATGAAAGACTTTTTGTCCAGAGGACCATTTTCCAGAACGGTGGCAGCCTAGGGAAGTTGTTCCTCAGAATTAGGCTGAGGGTACGCGGCAATCCAGACGCTGGACCCGACCCCTACAGCCCAGAGAGGAAGAAGACTGGCTACTGCTTCAGTCGGCAGCAGACCCCAGTGTTGTCCGCGTGGTGAGTGCATGCAAAACACAAGAGCTGTGGAGTGAGGAAGGCTTCTGTCTAGGTTTCAGAAGAAGACCTGGGAGGCCAGGCAGTGTGTGAAGCTGTGAGGGCACAGCAGGAGGGGCAGTGGGGACTGTGGAGGCTCACCAGGATGGCTCTTCTGCAGCGAGAGCACTTGTCTCCATTTTGGCTAACCCTGGCCCTGTTTCTGTGTGTGGATGGGTACCGAGTTGGCTAGGCTATTTCTTTATCCCCTCAGTTGGCTTTAAGCGATGCAAATCAGTCTAGACAAGGAATTGATGTGTAGCCTTTAAAGCAATGTGACAGGTCACTGACGCCCTGCCTGTAGCTCCCAAGTAGTGTGAGTGAGCCAGGCCGTGATGCCACACTGTCGGCCGAGACTGAGGTTCTCAGAAGAATCTAGATGTCTCAGGACGTGAGGATTAGACGTTAAAGCCGAAACACTGACCCCTAATAGGAGATACTCAGTCTCTGATATGCAGATTACTTTTTCATCTCTGTCCTTATCTCTGTCTCTGTGTCTCTGTCTGTCTGTCTGTCTGTCTGTCTGTCTGTCTGTCTGTCTGTCTGTCTCTCTCTCTCTCTCTCTCTCTCTCTCTCTCTCTATATATATATATATATATATATATATATAGAGAGAGAGAGAGAGAGAGAGAGAGAGAGAGCACTGGGATTACAGGCATGTGCCACCATGCCTGGTTTCAGCAGCTGGCACAGTGTGCCCAGGCTTCCGGGGCTGACACAGCATGTGGTGCTAAGGATGGAGCCTGGGTCCTTGTGCTTGTCAGGCAGGTGCTTAGATGGCTGAGCTATCTCCCTAGCCCAGTTCAGCATCATTCTAACTGGAATTAGGACATCCTTGACTCCCTACAACTCCAAATATGCCTTCGTACCTTTATTCTGGCTGTATATTTTGCTGGAAGCAATAGATTGGAATTACTTATTGGAATTCCAAAAACTTCCATCGGATCACAAATGCAGACTCCACGGGACAGCGACAAACTCTGGGAAAGGCTGTTCTATAGAGATCCCAGAGAAAAAGGAATAGAACATTTCAGGACAATGTGTTTGTGAGTGCAGAGTAACGTGGCTTCACACAAAATAGGGGTGAGAGGGGAGGGGAGGGTGAGCACTAAGGTGGGCAGTAAGCAAAAGACCTAGAGAAGCCACCTAGGAAACAGATGGATTCTGGAGCTCTGAGAACTGGGCTGAAGACAGATTCCAGAGTCACTGGCCTCACTGGGAGAAACACCAGGGAGGGGAGAGAGGCTGGCTGGAGGGTAGCAGAGAGGGGAGCTGGGGAAGTCAGTCTGGACCCCAAGGAATGACATATCCTAAGCACAAGGTAAATTTCATGTCTTAGAAAAAAAGGGCTAACATTCGTACTATGTGATAAAGAATCCAAATGCTGTAAGTCAGCACTTTTTTCAGAGAGCCCATTGCTGGAGTTCCCGGGCACACCTCTGTGTGAGCTGTCCTTCAGGCCCTGCGTGTGTGGATTTGTCAACCAGTCCAACATCTTTTTATTTAAATAAATTATTTTTTATTAATTTTATTGAGAAACAAATAGCAATGAGACAGTTTCAAAACCAATTAGTAGGACTCTTTCTTTCTTTCTGGAACCAGGGATTGAACTCAGGCCCTTGCACTTGCCAGGGAAGTGCTTATTCCCCTGAGCCATCTCCCCAGCCCTAGGACAGTTTCAATAATTAATACATTGCATATTGTTGTCTTCGTAGTGGTTTTTCATAGTACAGGATGCAGACATGATATCCTGTCCAAACACTATTAGCAAAAATATTTCTTCTCATTGACTTAAGAGAATTAAGAGAAAGTAGCTATGTATCCTAACTATTTTGTATATACAGATACACAATGGTCCTTCATTTATATCCCCTTTTTTGTTTAATTTTGTCAGAGACGGGTATTCCATTGCCATTTAAACATTGTAGGTGCATGAGTTCAGCAAAATAATCCAATATTATTATTTTGGTGCTGATGAGTAGTCTCCAGTAGTCCATAATAGTAGTGGGTTTTCCGTAGGACTGGCAATGTCAGAAGTTGTTGACTTGAGCCCTTTACAGCTCAGCATATTAATATGGTTTTACTTTTCATACCTCGCTTTTATACTTTTCTGATGGATGGTTAAACCGAGATAAAGCAAGACCTATGTAACAAGAAATATATTCCCCATAGGGGAAAAATGCCTAAAAATTAGACCTATGTCATACATTTGTGAGTATATAGGAGAAATTTCTGGTTTTAGTGTCCCTTTGTTATTCACAGATGTTGTGATAAATAATAAATATATTCATCATGGGAAAGTGGTACGTACATTTATCTGAATCCTTTTTATTTTCTCTTCTCTTTCTGTCTCTCCCATGCTCCATCCCCAGATCTCCTTCCCATTCCCACAGGATCTCTCTCCTTGTTTTCTATCAGTCTTGTACTTTGCTCTTTAAGCTATTTAAACTTTGGGTTTCCCATATAAGAGAAACCAGGGCACGTTTAGCCAACATCTAGTGGAGGGCACCTTGATGACTCTCCTTAAAAGAAGAGCAGTTGTCTCCATTTTGGAACCGGCCCTATCTGCATGCATTGATAGACACCGAGCTGGCAAGGACTTTTCCTTCTCCCCTCAATTGGCTTTAAGCAATGCAAATCAGTCCTGCTGAGGTGCTGATGAGTGGTCTCTGAAGCAAAGCTCCCAGAAAGGGCTGAGGGCTGGGATCAGGCCTTGAGATGAGAGGCTATGACTCCTGGGGCAGAAAAGATTACATACCAGAGCTAAAGCACTGGCCCCAAAACACTGGATGCTACCTTGCATTGTGCAAATTACCCCTTCTTCAGGCCTTTCTCTCTGCATGTTGCAGAGGTGAGTGCAGGCCTCCTGCCTAGATTTCACGAACTGATAAAAGCCAGGTTCAGCTCTGGGTCAAGGCCTTTGTTCTGATTAGCCACTGTCCTACACGGATTTAGGACCCCCTTGCCTCCCCACAACTATAAATATGCCTTAGTGTGTTTATTCTCATCATGAGTTATGCTGGAAGTGGTGGTCTGCAATTAATTCACCACAATTCCAATAACTTTACCATGGGATTGCAGACATAAACTTCCTGGGCTGTGATGTGGACCAGCAAGGGCTCACTATAGTGTCTGACTTATTTCACTTAAGATTTATCCTTTATGGATGAATTGTGCTTTATTGTTTATATGTACCAAATTTTCTAGGTTTTTTTTTTTTTGTGTGTGTGTGGCACCAGGGATTGAACTCAGGACCTTGCTCAGCAGGTGCTTACACCGCTGAGCCATCTCCCTTTAGATTCCTCACCAGCACCGAATTTTCTTTATCCAGCTGTTTGTTTAGCTGTTATGAGTCATGCTGCTATAAATGTAAATATGGACGTCACTATTATGTGGTGTCCTCAACTCTCAGGAAGATATCTGGAAGAGTTACAGCTACATCAAAGGAGATTTCTGTTTTTAGGATTTTTCTTTTTTTTGTGGAACTGGGGATTGAACAGATCCCTGTGCTTGCCAAGCACATGCTTATTCTACTGAGCCATCTCCCTGGCCCCAGGATTTTTCTTTTGAAGAATCTCTACACTAATTTTTTTTTTTTTCTTTTTTTTTTTTCTGTACTTAGGACAAGGTCTACAGAGTCTCACTATGTAGATCAGACTTGTATTGATTCTCCTGTTTTCAGCCTCCCAAGTGCCGGGATTACAGGTGCATACCCAGTCTCAATTGCTGTGTCAGTGCACCCCACAGGCGGGGTCCAGCATGGCAGGCTGGGCCTGCTGCCTTCTGTCTAAGCAGGTGCTTTAGTCCGTTGAGCTATCAGGCCGGCCCCCTGATTTTTTTTTTTTCCTTTGGTATTTTAGGGAAGGTCCTAGAGGATGTTCAGGGTCTCACTACTAGATCAGACTCAGAGTGATCCACCTGTTTACAGCCTCCCAAGAGCTGGGATTACAGGGGCACCGCCACACCCAGTTTCAGTTGCCCTCTCAGTGAGCCCCGGGTGTGGGGGGCTGGCATAGTAGGCCAGGGAATCGAACCCCTGGCCCCTGCGCCTGCTTGCAGGTGCTTTAATCTGCTGAGCTATTTGATTGGCCGTGATTTTTTTTATAAGAAAATCTAGGTGCATTTCTAATATTTACAATATCTACAATAAATAAATTATTTATATAACAAACATTAAAATAAGTATTCTATGGTGCTCTCTATGCCGGTTATCAGCAATCTGTGTTCCTACCCACAGCATGCAGTGCCTGACTACTCCCATCAAATAGTGATAATGCAAAAAAGAGTTTATCAGTTTTTAGGCCATAGCCAACCAGATATATGAAGAAGTGTGCCTCGTAGAAGTTTAAGTTTGTCTTTCTCTTCACATAAGTGAAATTGAAGAAATATTTGATTTTATTTTCTATGAACCATCTCTGTTCTTTGCCCATTTTATAACTAGATTGTTGTGCACTTTCTTTTACTGACTTTCAGAGCTTTTGATAACTTTGCAATGTGAGTAACAAGCATTTCTATCCATATATCATTTGTGTTTTATTTTATGACTTTTTATTAGCATGAATATTTTTTTATTTTTAGGACATCCTACCTCAAAAGTCCACCTGAAAGCTGGGATTAATTTTCATAACATTCTTCCATGTTTGCTTGCCCAGTTTCATAGTTTCTGTGCTTTATGGTTAGGCCTTTGCATCATTTGGAATGGATCCTGATTTGATCTGATGGCAGGATATGTCTTCTCTGTAACATCACTTCCTGGGGCTGGGGAGATGGCTTGGTGGAATAAGTGCTTCCCTGGCAAGCACAAGTCCTGAGTTCAATCCCCAGTTCTGAAAAAAAAAAAAAAAAAAAAAAAAATCACTTCCTAAGACAGTACCTGAAACACTGCAAATTTTTTTTTTTAATCTTTTTGAGACAGGGTCTCACTATGCAGCTCAGGATGGCCGTAGCTCACTTTGTAGCTCAGGCTGGTCTCGAGCTCATAACAATCCTCCTGCCTCAGCCTCCCAAGTGCTGAGATTATAGGCCTGTGCCACCATGCCCGGCTCCTGCAGATACTCAATAAATATTTATTAAGTGGATAAAAAATTGGATTTCAGGCACCAAAAATCAAAACAAAACAAAATTTAAAAAGTATGAAAAATTAGCACTCAGGCCTCCCAACACATTGTTTTCCAAAATGATCAATCTATTGCTATAGCTCTTTAGGGTATCTTACAGAGCCCCAGACTCCCTACCCACCAGCTGCCCTATTTCTCATAGGAAATCTCACTCTGAACTGACTTTGCACAGGGCAGAGCATGCTGCCATTTCTTAGAGGGGGAAAAAAACTACTTTCTTCCCTCCAGGGCCTCTGGCTGGACTCTGACCATGCGGTCTGCAGCCACACTGCCATGCCATCCACACGGTGGTCACCTGAGATGTCATAACCTTGCAGAGCTCTTTTCCATGGCATCTGAGGCGTGCCTAGCTCCTGACTACAGAAAGCGTCCTCGTCTGTGCTTGCCTGTGAAGGTCATGGGAAAGGTGAAACCTGTGTCTTGAAATTTTCATCCAGTCTTTGGGAACAAAAGCAGGTCTTTCTGGAGGTATGGTGTTTGGTTACAGACTACAAACTCAGAATGGAGTGGATAAAGATGAAAGGAAAGACACACATGATTTGAAGGCACGTTTTAGGGGAAAACAGCTTGTGGTGTCATTGATACAGGGAGAAAAACTGATCTCGGGTGGGTGACCTCCAAATGATATAGGGAACCTCCAAATGACACAGGGAAAAGTGATCTCCCGACCTGACACGGACGAGTTTGTGTTCTCTAAAACCGAAGAATGAATTTTAGGAACAAATGGAGGTTATGAGCAGAACATATTTGTTGAAGGAAAGAAAGCTCCTGTCTGAGAGAGGGACAAGAGGGGGGCCTGAGCGGGTAGTGCCCCTAGGAAGCTATCTCTTTCAAGGACTTTCATAGTATGAAAACATGCGGGACTAAGGTGGAGAGAGTGGGAACTCGCTTAGGTGGATGTGGAGTGGGACAAAACTATGGTCGACCAATGGGATTACAAGCACCATTGCTCAGGTAAAATTGATTAAGTCCAGGACCAAATGGGGAAATGAGTCACATAGCAAGCGGTCATGAATGTAGAACAGGACTTTATGAGATAGCCATCCAGTAGTAGTCAGATTAACGATTCTTCTGGCTCACCTCAGGGTGATGATCAATCTTGGATGCCAATCTTTCTGGCATTTGTTTGATCTTTGCTCTTTAAGTCTGTCCCACGGCAGGAGCATCCATCCCTCCCATAGTTGCAAAATCCCTTTCTGACTGCTTATAATATTTCTATCTAACTCAGCTGTCTGCAACATCATGTTATACAGCAAAGAGGGGAAAAGGCAAGGGGAGCAGGCAGGAACTGATAAGGTGGCCTCAACTCGGACTGCTCTGCCTCCCGGTGTTCCCACCAAACAGTGCAGAGGGGGGCCAGGGAGATGGCTCAGTGGAGTAAGCGCTTCCCTGGCAAGTGCAAGGGCCAAAAAAACCAATCTCTTAGGGCTGGCAAGATAGCTCAATGGTCTAAAGCACCTACTTTGGCAAGCTTAGGCAAGCTCTCAGGGACCACGGTTCGATCCCCAGCACCACATGCCGTGCCAGCCCCTCCCCCAGGGCGGGCTGAGCTGAGCCCCCCCCCCGCAAAAAAAAAAAAAAGTCCGTAACGTGTAGCGAGACACTGTAATAAATAAATAAATTAAAAAAAAAAAAAAAAAAAAAACAGCGCAGAGGCCACTCCTGTCTCTGGCCTTCTCTGGCCGTGCTGGGTAAGACGGTCCTCCCCCTTCCAAAGCCGAGAGGCATCACCGCCCAGGGCGGACCTCTCAGAGCTGGGTGCCCCGAAGGCAGCACAACACCCACTTCCCACTTCCCAGAGCTGCTGTTAAACCTGAAACCTGACATGAAACCTGACATTTGAGTTTAAAAATAAAAAACCCATACATTGCATACATTGACATCGTCATGCCACAGGTTTGCCGCCACCGGCCTGAGGGCTGCTAGTGCAGACCGCCAGGAAAACAGGAGCAGGAGCCTGGAGCAGGAGCCTGAGGGAGGGAAAAGAAAATGGCTCTTGCTGCCATGGGAAGAGCAGGTTCACCCTGAGGAAGCCACAAGTTCCCAGAGGAGAGTAATGAAACTGTGACATCTAGGGTTTGGAGAGTGTGTCTGAGGCTTCCCCTGATTGGAAGTCAGGCCCAGGCTTCAGGGGGGAGTATTTTACACGGGCGAGGAACAGGCTACCACATTCTTACTTTAAAAAAAAAAAATTTGTGGAACCAGGGATTGAACTCAGGCCCTTGTGCTCGCAGGGTAAGCACACATTCTACTGAGCCACCTCCCCTGCTCCCAGACTACCTCATCATTCAAGAGAATGCAGCAAGCCCAGGTTCAGACTTCGGGAGAGAAGCCAGTAGGCGGGATGTAGCTGAAGTGCTTACTTGGGGTAGGCACGCTGAGGTGAGAAAGTGTGTGTGCGTGCGTGCGTGCGTGCGTGCGTGCGTGCGTGTGTGTGTGTGTGTGTGTGTTTGCGCATGCGTACATGTTAGATTAAACATGCTTGGGGATTTGATAAATGACTCAAAGGCAGACAGAGGAGGAGTAGGGGGTTATTTATTACTGCCTAAGAAATCCACAGAAACTAGGATATAACAATGAGTGTTGACTTGAAACGTAT
>PVKA01009530.1:26620-68122 GCA_004027165.1 Ctenomys sociabilis | reverse complement strand
TCTCCATTTGCTTCATATAATACAAATATTTGGGGCTTAGGCAGAATGTGCTTACATGCAGCTGTTTTGTGTGTTTTGATGCATTGGGCATAGAGTTAAGAGCTTTTACTATGAGTTTATTATGTATAACAACCTTGAAAAAAAATTAGTCTAAGGAATTTAAAGGTTGGGCCTGGAAGGATACCGAAGTCATAATTTAACTTTTTATAAAAGTTTCCTTTTTTCTCATTTAAACTTAGGAAAACCTCTGCATGTTGGCTTCAGTCAAAGTAAAGGACAAAGAGCACACTTTGAAGTTGAAAGGGAAGTGGATGGCCCCTATCCCTTTCATTAATGCTTTGAAAGAGATTGGACTGAATATCTTCCCGACTGAATACTCCCATTTTTATGTTGTCATAAACAAGAAGGCAAGTGCAAATCCCTCCAAATTTAATGTAGTGGACACTTGGGGTGTTGGCAAGAATTTTGACACATGATTATCATGTGTCACTAAAATGATCGTTAGTACCACATGGAGACCCCAGGTTCTCCAAGTTTAGTCATTTTGCCCAAGACCCCTGGAGTATGAGCTGACAAAAACAGCCAGTGTAGAAGAGGCCTGAGTGACTTCTCATTGTATATGGTTTTTGTTCATTTTCGAGTCAGGGTTTCACTCTGCAGTTCAGGCTGGCCTGGAACCCACTTTGTACTCCAGGCTGGCCTTGAACTCCCAGTGATCCTTCTGCCTCAGCCTCTGTGTGCTAGGATTTCAGGCATACACCACCGTGCCTGGGAATTTTCTTAAGAGAGAAAATAACCCTGTACTTTTTCAAACAGGTTAAGTTGGGCAAAATTAAACCACCAGTTTCCAAACCCCTCTCTATAGATTTCTTAACAAAGCCTCCATGGCTGTGTGCTGCTTTATGTTGCAAAGTTTGGGTAAGTTAGATTCTTGTTGCCCTAGGGGTTCTCTGGGCTGTTTTTTGAAATCAAGTTTCTCTTAGCCCCTAGCACACTCCTAGAATATAAGTGCTTAATGCATCTTTGTGTTACACAAAGACACAAAGTGCAGAAGACATGTCTGTAGGCAGCAGAATCCTATACTTGGCATAGTTATGAACACATCAGAAATCAGCTAGTGGTGTAGGGAGACATTCATGTAACATTTGGCAATAGCTGTAGAGCTAAGGGTACATACATACACACAGAGAAGAAGATTCTCTTGGTTTTAGTAACTCAAATTGTAGTAACTACATCACAAACATAGTATGCTGTCCATGTTTGCAAGATATTCAGTAATGTCTTTCTTGAATAACTATAAGCTGTGCATTGTTTAAAATGGTTAGGATACAGTAGTTAATAAAGCATAGATGCCTACCCTGTAGAGCTTATATTCTAGTCAAAGGAAGAGCTGGGGAGGTGGCTGAATGGATTAAGTGCTTCCCTGGCATGCACAAGGGCCTGAGTTCAATCCCCGGTTCTGCCAAAAAAAAAAAAAAAAAAAAGTGATTTCTAGTCAAAGGAAACAAAAGTGCTAGGGCAAGAGAAGTAGGGAAGAATGAGTGGATCCGGTACTGTGCCAGCCATGGAAACTAGGAGTGGTGGCACATGCCCGCAATCCCAGCACAGGGCAGGCTAAAACAGGAGGATCATACATAGGAACTGGTGCTGCATAGCCAGACCCTGTACCAAACACACAAACAAGCCTTTATTGAAAAATGAATGGGTTGCAGAGTGTCCAGTGTTAAGTATTAGGAGACTCAGTGAGCAAGTGAGAGGCAGTAAGATCAGTGCAGAGCTTGGAGGCGCACAGTTCAGCCACATGTGCCCAGATGCAGAGACCAGCTGGAGCCAGAGCCTGAGCAAGTGGAGGGGAAGGAGGAGAGGCTGCGGGTGTGCTGGGAAGGGCCAATCACAGCACGCTTGGTAGACTTCACCTTGGGATTCTGCCCAGAGGGAAAGAAAGCCCTTGCCCTGAGAGGCCTCACTGGTCTGACTTAAACTTCTAAATGGAAGAGAGACATACTGGGAACCCCGCAAGATGAGCCTGATTTGCTTCTGTATTTTGCATTGACAGACTCCATCGGTGGAAATGAAAGCCTACCGGCAGATGGCCCTGCTGAGCTCTGCTTTTGCTTTTGAGCGGAGCAAGTGGAATACCCTGTGCCGTTCTACCAATGTTGTGTTTAAGGTGCAGTATCTAAAAACCCATAAAACCACCTAGTCTTCATAAAAAAAAAAAAAAAAAGATACAGTGAGTACTTTCTGAGTGAAAACAATGTAGTAGAACCTACTGTTACCTTGTAAAAAGTAAAAAAAAAAAAAAATCAAAATAAATTTTTAAAAAAAATTTAGCTTTGTTTAGTTGGCCAATAATACAAAACCAGTCAAGGCACCATGGTGCTGGCCTGAAGTTCTAGCTACTTAGGAAGCAGAGGCAGGAAGATGCCAAGTGTGAGGTCAGCTTGGATGATATAGTGAGACCTTGTCTCAAAATTAAGAAAGAAAAAAAAAAAAGGAAAGGGTTAGTGGTGTGAGGCCCTGGGTTTCATCTCAAGCACACACACACAAAAATATTTCAAAACTCTGCAAGGGTATGCTGCGACTCCGGGCTGGGGCTCTTACAACTCTTCCTGCCAACTCAAGAGCTATGGATGCCTTTAATGTAAAGACAGGTGCACATCTCTCCTCTGACTTGCTAATGTCCTTACCATTGCCCCACAAATTTTTGTTTTGCTCCCTTGTATTTCACTGTTCTATGCCCAGCATGGGACAGATGTTAAAATGTGACTTGTAGGAATGAATGCATGGTTAAGCGCCTGCTTGTGCAAATGCAGTCAGGTGCAGGCTACCTCTGTTAGATCCCCACCTCGATCCCCACCTCCGTTAAATCCCCACCTCCACCTGTATTACCAGACCTGCCCTTAAGGCAGTCTGAGACAGCTCCCCACCCCCCGCCCCACCAAAAAAAAAAAAAATCATTCTGAATGAATGCATGCAGAAAAGTTCCATAAATACAGTTTGAGTTTAGAAACAATTCAATAATGGGACCTTAAGTATGTTTAACATGGGCGTTTTGGGCGAACTGAGCTGGAGCCTTTCAAACCACGCTCAACTCTCAAGATCATTAGTAGCAGGGACACTAGTTTCTCATTTTATTTTCTCTAGGTGAGGGAGCACCTGACTGACAAACGCCCCAAGGTTGCAAACTGGACCCTGTATATGTTCAGTGGTGACAGAGCTCTGAGGCTCAAGATAAACGAAGACAGCGAGTTGTTCTCCGAAGCGATTGGAGAAGAAACTGAGTTCCACTCCACTCTGTTCCACATGGTAAAGGACGTGGCTTCCAAGGAAGCCCTGGAGACAGTGAGGAGCTCGAGCTGCCTGTTCATTGACTCGGTGTGCTACATGCTTCTCTCTACGAGGGTGCTCAGCTACTCTTAATCTCCACTCATAAGCTTAAATACAATGAGCGGACCATATTTCAGATCGGCTATTAAAATTACCTCACAGCATTTTACTTTCAATTTTACTTTAAACAAAATGGGATTCTCTCCAGCCCCCCCCCCCGCCTTTGACTATTGCCCTATTGAGAAGTTCAACTCTCACTTTAGGAAAATTTAAAGGGTTCTTTATTGAGATAAATTGTAGCAAACAACATATTTCTGAAAAAAAAAATTCCTCATTAAAATATCTGTTTTCTGATCACCTCCCCAATTATAAAACACAAACTGGGAATGCAAAATAGTTTACAGTTTCTCAGAAAACCCATGGTTTTGTGCTACCCTAAGTGAAACCCCAGCTACAAGTTACTCGTTTGGTGAAGTTCAGAGAATGGGAAGACCGACAATCAAGCCACCTACGTTAAGGTCTGCTGCAGTCACTCCAGGGGTGGCCTGTCCTGCTGCAGTGCAGTGAATGGCCACAGGATGTGCCCCAGGGATAGCCAGGAGTCCTCTTCCTGGGTAGCAGCGGCATCCACAGACTTCTGGAAGAATTGGCCCGTGAGCAAGCTCATGAGAGCTGCAAACAGCACAGTGAGTACGACAGACAGCCACACGGCTTTATTAGCCTTTCTCAAGGAGGTTCCGAGACTCGTCATCCATGAAGCCAGCGTGTCAGGGCTATAAGGAAAACAGTTCTGCAATCACTGTCATTGGTTAGTAGATACCCTGCTTTTGCTGCCACCCTAAAGACCACCGACCTGCCTTCCAACCCATGTATTATGAATAATTCTCATGGCTTGGGACACGGTCTGCATCTACCCCTTACAATTATTGGAATGCAGAAAGTGAGTGACTTGGAATTTATCTCCTTTAGGCAGTAAGTTTTAAAGGTGCATACAGATAATTTATTCTTTCAATCAAATACCTCGCTTTTATTGCCACGGCGGAACCAAACAATACTACAGTATTTACTTGGGAGGGCGGGATATGGGTGTATGTACTTACAAACTCACATCTGTCCAGTGAGTTTTGAACATACTGGATGCCTCTGCTGTGGTAACATTTAGACTACTTCTTTTAGAAACACAAGAAACTAATCCTTCAGCATCACTTAAATCTATGCCAGGTACTGTATTAAGCACATTCCAGGTGCTACTTCATTTAGCCATGACACCAACCATTAACATCTTCTAGACAAAAAAACTGGACCTCACAAGTGGAAGTGGCGATGCTTGCTCAGGCTCGTAGCTGCATCCAAACTACCTGGTTCCAGAGTCAGATTCCTGATGCTGTGAACCTTTGTGTCTCTTATAAAATAGGTTTTGGGCAGGGGGGATAACTCAGCGGTCTAAGGTGCCTACCTCAGTAAGTGCTGGGATCCCTGATACCACATACTGTGCTGGCCCTACTCTGAGTGTGCTGAGCCAGCCACTGAGACCTGGTGTGGTGGTGCACACTTATAATCCCAGCCCTGGGGAAGCTGAAACAGGAGGATGACTACCAGTCCAGGCTGTGTAGTGAGACCCAGTACCAAATACATAATTAAAAAAAAAACAACAGGTTTGAGGGTAACTAGTGTAGTGGACTTTACAGGTTTCATTACTCATCTTCAGTTTATAAATCTGACAAGTCTTTGGGTAAAGAAATTGCTTAGTTCCTTTCCATTCCATTGAAACGGAATCATAGAGCCAGCCGACAACTTACATGGGAGAGAAATCCCACTTGGAGGGGATATTTTTCCTTTCAGAAAGGCTTGGCTTTCTTGTCCTTTCAACTACCTCTTCTCTAGGTGATTCTGAGTCCTCTTTAGTTCTGCAAACAATAAAAGGCATTTTAATATTTGAAGTGAACAATAATATGCTACAATATCTTTAAAAAATTGGTGAATTTTACTGTATCATTCAATAGACTCGTGAATATGTGTTTTGCTTTACAAAGCTCTGATGGTTAGGACTACAAGTTCTATCACTAATTTTATAAAAAATAATTTAAAAATAATTATAAAAAGTGTTTAGGTAGGAAGTTGAAATACTAACCAAATTCACAAAAAGGAAAAATTTGTGAATAATATATAAAAATCAGTCTCACTACTCTCATTTCTAATAACCAATGTTATTGCTGGCATTTCTTCGTATGTATGTGTATTTAACTGTACATTAAAATATGGATATAATTGAACTATGGATTTATTTGAACTATGGCAATTTTGTTTCATTGTTAAATGATCTTAGTATCGTATATCATTGTTTTATTTTACTCTGTTTTCTATGGTTTTTGAGTAGTGTCAATTTAGAATAAAACTCAAAAGTTTCTCTACAAGTCTTAATTTTGAAAAGCACTTGTGCAAATACTCTCTATGTTAAACTAAACTAGTATTCCATGGTCTGGGAATAACAACTGACTATTCTAAGTTAAATCTTTATCCCAAGAGATGTTGTCATGCCTCAGAATTATTGTTCCATTGTCACATTCACTGGTAGCTCCTGGTGGGGAGCTGAATTTTGAAACCCCAAGCTTCATATGCCCTTACAATTGCCAGAGGAACTACATACCAACTTTTTCCAACCATCTATAGAAAATATGACATATATTGCATTAAAAATAAATAAGGCCCAAAGCAAAATCAAGCACATTCTTATTTTGCAGTTTCTCAATCTTTGGTTTGCAAAAACTACTCTGTAGAAATCATAAGCAAAAAACAGATTATGAACTTTAAAGGGATGTATTAATCTTTTCCCTCCCAACTTGGAAAAGATTCACTAGGATAAACTAAATCTGAACTTGGCAACATATACAGTGGGTCCCAAAATTAAAATACAAGTCCTCATATATGCATACATTTCACATGGTTTTAAAATCTATATAGCTAGAGATGTTACTTTCATGGCTCTTTACTGACTGCCCCCCATGGCAGACACTTAGG
This sequence comes from Ctenomys sociabilis, assembly GCA_004027165.1. Lineage (NCBI taxonomy): Eukaryota > Metazoa > Chordata > Mammalia > Rodentia > Ctenomyidae > Ctenomys > Ctenomys sociabilis. The sequence goes on along the minus strand of PVKA01009530.1, from coordinate 61,774 downwards.
GATATAGAATCTTTACAAATCTGGCAAATTCCAGCATCTCTTCTAACTGAAAACCTCCAACATTGTTGTCCTGAGAAGCACAAAAGAGAATGTGCCCGCTAACAGCATCTATGGAGTGGTCCACGGTTTCTACAAGTCTTTCACGAATATTTTTGACTAAGCCTTGCTCTTGGTAGAACTAAAGCAATCCCATTATTTATGCCTCAGCTAATGTCTATTTAATAAATAAACCAAGCTACATAAGCACTTGCCTGGCATGAGTTCAATCCCTGGTTCCACCAGAAAAAAAAGGAAATGAAAATTTTAACAAATGAGCTACACTTACTTTAGTTCACATTTTTCATCTTCAGCGTCTGCCCAGGAATAGGTGCTAATAAATCGGTGTAATGAAGGGCGGTGTTCACTCTGCTTTGGCCCCAGTAGGCGCCTGAATAAGGACAGTAATAGCCATATGTCAAATACATCAGTAGCCATTAGTGATTTATTTCCTGCTTAAGCCAGCATAAGAATTAAATGTTCTAATTATTTCCCTGGAGTTAGTCCCATTTTATAATTATCAAAATTCATAACTTGCCATATACCCATTTTTGTGACTTTTTAATATTCTGAACACATCAAAAATTATATATATATATGTATAAACATATATATACATAAGCATATATATATACATATATAATATACATAATAAGCATATATATATATACACATATATTTCCAAAGCCTGTTTATTTTACCAGCATTATAAAATAGACTCGTAAAAAGCAATCAGAAAATTACACTTACCAACTGCTCGACCCTCTACTAAATTTGTCATTTTCCATGGCAGCCACCTTTAGAAGTTCAGGCATGAAATAAAATATTTAGTAAGGTGAAGGCAGCGTATACTTTAGCCACATGAAAATGGCTTTTCATCACAACGCGTAGGAATTTGCTTACCATTCCTACATTTCCAATATTTCTCGGTAAAGAGGCAATAGTCACTCTTCGGAGGGAAGATGGCTGTCCCAAAGGGGAAAATGTACAGTTAGATAACTCTCCATATGCTGTCTTTATCTGCAACAGTTGAGGTTATTCTTGTACATACACACCCATGTGCTGGACAACTGCTAAGTAGTAGCATACTTTATTTATTTATTTATTTTTGGTGGAACCAGGGATTGAACTCAGGCCCTTCCGCTTGCCAGGCAAGCACTTATTCCACTGAGCCATCTCCCCAGCATACTTCAAAAGATTGTTTAGGGCTGGCAAGATAGCTCAGCGGTCTAGAGCACCTCCCAGAGACCGCGGTTCGAGCCCCAGCACCACATGCCATGCCAGCCCCTCCCCGCAGGGCCGGCTGAGCTCACACCCCACCCCCGCGAAAAAAGAATCCATGATCTGTAGCGAGACACTGTAATAAATAAAGGAATTTAAAAAATGAAAAAATAAAAAAAAATAAAAGATTGTTTAGTAGCATACTTTAAAAGATTGTTTCTAGACAAATCACCTTTCAGAAATATCCTACCAATTTATATTCCACTTTATGCAACATTATAATTTCGGCCAATGAATTAAGAAATATATTTTTTTTAATTTGGGTTTTCATTTATTCAGATTCTAACACCGGGGTTGGGGAGATGGCTCAGTGGAATAAGTGTTTCCCCGGCAAGCGCAAGGGCCTGAGGTCAATCCCTGGTTATGCAAAAAAAAAAAAAAAAAAAGAATTCTAACAATGAGCTGATATAGTCTGCACTTTCTCCCTCTGACGTTATTGTTTGTGTGCTTCAAAGGACTAGCTCTCACCCACAGCCAGGTATGGTGGGGCATGCCTGTCTTCCCTGTACTTGGGAGGTTGAGGCAGGAGGATCACTGTGAGTTTGAGGCCAACCTGGACTACATAGTGAGCTCAAGACCTGACTGAAACAAACAGTGAGACCCTGCTTCAAAAAAAAAAAAAAAAAAGAAAACGGAAAAGGAAAAATTATCCCTCAAAGCAAGAGGAGATTAATATGCAACTACATTTATAGCTTTTTTTTCATAGTTTCATTTTTCTTATTTAATACATTTAAAGTTTCATCTTACTGTATCAGTTAAAAATAAATTTATTTAAAAATACATAAGAACAAGGGCTGGCCAGATGGCTCAGCAGACTAAAGCGCCTGCTTAGGCAGAGTGCACTGGCTCAGGTTCAGTCTCCAGTGTGCCCTGCTGATCCTGTCCCAGAGCTGAGATGGTGATTGAGACTGGGCGTGGTGAAGCATACACCTTAATCCCAGAGCTTGGGAGGCTGAAAACAGGAGAATCACTACAAGTCCAATCTATGTAGTGAGACCCTGCAGTCCCTGTACCAAATATATATATATATATACCATGTAATGTTCCTATGTATATATACTGCATAATGTTTAAATCAGGTTGTAGTGAACATTTTCAAAATTCTTTCTTCTACTTTTTTTTGGCAGAACTGAGGATTGAACTCAGGCCCTTGTGCTTGCCAGGGAAGTGCTTATCCCACTGAACCATCTCCCCAGCCCCTCCTCTAGCTTCTTGAAATGGACGGCACATTCCTGTTTATAGGTGCCCTACTGCAGCACAGTCCACCAGACCTCTCAATCTGACCTAATCCTACCTAATTCCTATTGATCAGCCTTTTCCCATTCCTCTCACCATTCTACTCTCAACTTCTAGGAATCAACATTCTTGGTTAATGAGATGCCATGATATTTTAATGAGTAAATGCATTTATAAATCAGTTTTTAGATTTGCAGAGGAAAATTATACGGTATTCTTAAATAAGTACAACTGGGGCACAGAAATAACTCAGAGGTCTAAGTGCATGCTTAGCAAGTGCAAGTACCCTGGTTTAATCCCAGCACTGCATGTTGTGCTGGCCCTCTTCTGAGTCATACACTGAGACTGGGTGCGGTTGTGCACACCTGTAATCCCAGTGCTGGAGAGGCTGAAACAGGAGCCTCACTACAAGTCTGAACTGCATAGTGAGACCCTGTGCCAAAGACATAATTTTTTTTTTTTTTTTTTTTTTTTTTTTTTTTTTTGCAGAGCTGGGAATTGAACTCAGGCTGTTGTGCTTGCCAGGGAAGTGCTTACTCAACTGAGCTATCTCCTCAGACCTCAAAGACATAATTTTTTAAAAATGTGCAACTTGTGATAAAACTACTTTAAATGTAGTAACAAAATTTAAAATGTTTTATGTGAGTCCTGCAACTGTCATCCTAATTTAATTTTATAGATTAGTTGAGCATCCCAAGAATGTCAGGTTGCAGTGAAAACTGGACTTAATCATAGTTCTGTCACAACTCCATCATATTAACCACTTCAGTGTTTCTCTCTGCCATGTGTGAAAAAAAATAGTTACATCAGATGATTTTAAATCTAATTGTATAAAAATTTTGTAAATCTGTGGAATCTTTTTTTTTTTTCAGTACCAGGGATTGAACTCAGGACCATGTGCTTGCCATGCAAGCACTTATTCTACTGAGCTGTCTCCCCAGCCCCATCTGTGAAGCCTTGATTTCCAAGCTATTGTAAAAAATTGCTGGTAGATCCTCAGCATCCCACTCACCACTTGACTTTTAACTAGGCATAAGACTGCCAGAATAAAAACTGTATTTTTCTTTTCTTTTGGTACTAGGGATTAAACTTGGGATTCTGTGCTTGCCAGGCAGGCATGTATGCTGCTGAGCTGTATCCCCATTCCCAAACTGTATTTTTCTATCTCATTTTTCCATCAAGAATGAAAATGGACACACCATATTGGACTTGTAGGGAACATCTTTCAGGAAGATGTTTTTACAGAAATATTTGCCTTTGCTTTTTTTTTATTTTTAACACCAGGAATTGAACTCGTGACCTCACGTTTGCCAGGCAGGGCTGTGCTATGTAGTTTTATCCCAGCCCCGGCCTTTTGCTTTTTACTTTGCCTTGCTGAATAACTTGATGTAACAGCAAAGACATGGTGGTGCCTGGATCAGAAGTTGTGACCTCAGACTGTGAGGACCAAGCAAGGCCTGAGGGCCGGGAACTGGTGGGAGAGGAGCCGTGAGTTTGGGTATTTGCCATGTTATTTTCAGATTGCCTCTGTCTACTGTGTGTGTGTGTGTGTGTGTGTGTGTGTGTGTGTGTGTGTGTGTGTGTGTACTGGGACTGAATCCAGGGCCCTTGTACTATAAAATGTTTGACAGTATAGCCCTGTAAAAAATTTTAATTTACTTTTTTTTTTTTTTATTTGAGATAGGCTCTTGCTATGCACCATAGTAATCTTCCTACCTCAGCTTCCCAAAGTTCTGAGATTACAGGTGTGTACCACTATGCTCAGTCTCAATTGCTATCTCAGTGTGCCCTGGAGGCAGGGTGGCCCAGCAGGCCCTGGGATTGAATCCCAGCCCCTGTGCCCGCTTGCAGGCACTTTAATCCATTGAGCTATTTGGCTGGCCCTCCAAATTTTTTTTTTTTTTTAATTTTATTGTTTTGGATATTTTGAGACAAGATCTTGCTAAATCACTAAGCTGCCCAGGCTGGGCTCAGACTTGGGCTCCTCCTGCCTCGGTCTCCCAAAGTGCTGGGATTACAGTCATGCACTAACACACCCAGCTATAAAATTTGGTTTTCATGACAAAAACTACTGTTGTAGGAGCTTTTGCCATGCTACCAAGCAAACGTGAATGCAGCAGGCAGTATAAAAGCACACTCCATGAACAAAATAAACACGCATACCATATATACACATGCAAAATAAAATGTAAGTTTTGTGACTTACATTTAAAGGCATGGGATTTCAAATATTTTTAAATATTTTGGTTGCCAACAAACACCGTGCAGACATTAAGTGACATACTGACTGAATGAGGAATTACCTTGGAGCTCAGGGGTGCCGGATGCTTTCTAATATGGCAATCATCTGAAAGGAAAAACATTTGCACATGTTGGAAATCACACATGCAATCTATGTTAGAGTGACGATATGAATCCTTTACAAAGTACAGCAAAGGTCAAGAAAGATTTACTACAACTCCAGGCTACGGAGCAGTGTAAGTGAGTTTGTTTTGGTAACGTATAGTGGTTACCACCTTCACCAGTGGCATGTGGCCCTCTGCATCCACAATGCTTGCTGACCCCTGTGGGCACTAATTGTCAACTATTTCATAAATAAAGGAAGCCACTAGATAGGCAGCAAGTATGGTTACTTTTCCAGAAGTAGAAAAGATCATTATAGTAAGAATTCTGCTTAGCAAAGTGCAGACTACCACAAAACAGCCGTACAATTTGCAGACGCCATGTGTGATGACATTTTTTCCTGTGACCTCAGCTGTCTGTTTTCCAAACCATAAATCAGCTTCTGAACCCTTGCCAGTGTTGCTGCTGCTCTGAAGCATTTTTTGTCATTTTACATTGAAAGGCATGGAATGCAGCAACAAATTTTAAAATCTTTTACATGAGTCCTTAAACTATCGCCCTCATTTAATTTCATAGGTTAGTTGGACATCCCAAGAACATCAAATTGCAGTGAGAGAAAGCTAAATCTTAATCACAGTTCTGTCACAACTCCGTCATATTCACCACTTCTGTATTTCTGTCTTCCATCTGTGAAAAAAATAGAGTTCGATGGGATGATTTTAAATCTAGTTAAAATCTCAGCAACAAAACCATTGTTGCTGAGCCTGGCTCATAATTAAGGTTTTGCACCTGACTTTCAGTGCAGAAAAAGTTTATGGTAACAGCACCAGTTGGGCAAGCGAGAGTCAGCTCGGTGATCAGGATTAAATACACTATCAGTTGGAGAAAACTCTCTTAACCTAATAGATTATTTACAAAGGCACAGTGAGACACATGAAGGGCATGAAAGGGAAAATGTTACAAAAGCACAATGAACACTATTTAGATTTGCATTACCTGCATCTTCGAGAGGGTTAAAAGACCTTTCGTTCTGCAGAAGAACCTGCTTCAGCTCTTCTAGCTCAGCGTGCTCTTTGGCATACATTCTCTTTAAATTTTCCACATGCTGGATCATAACTTCAACTGCTTTACTAACCCGGCTCTCCTAGTAGGAAAAATAAGAGCAATTACATTTATGTATGTATGTATGTATTTTAGGGAAGGGTCTACAGGGTGTTCAGGGTCTCAGTCTCACCATTAGGTCAGACTCGTAGTGATCCACCTCTTTACAGCCTCTCAAGAGCTGGGATTACAGACACATACCACCATGCCCAGTCTCCATCACTGTCTGGGGATTGAACCCCTGGCCCTTGCACCTGCTTGCAGGTGCTTTAATCCACTGAGCTATTTGGCCAGCCCAACAATTACATTTAGATTGAAAAGACTAGGCTTGGGGGCTGGGGCTGCAAGTCATAGTGGAGCACTCTTCTGCATGCCTAAGGCTCTAAGGAGAGAGCAGAGAAACAGCAGAGAGGGAGAGAAACAGACGGGAGTGGGCAGGCAGGCACACATGCAGACAGAGACAAAACTATCCTCAGTGCTAGGAGATTAAACATAGTCACCTTCATGCCATCCTTAAATCCAACTAGATGAGTTCACTTTCTTTTTTTTTTTTTTAATGGGAATCAAACCTGGGACCTCACACTTGCCACTGAGCTATATCTCCAGCCCTCTTAAATCTAATTAAAATCCCAGAAAGAATTTTGGTTTTAAAACGTGGATAAACAAAACAGAAGAGGACATAATGCCACAAGATTTGGTAGTAAAAGGACTAATGCCTGGGAAGTCTGAGCCCTTAAAACACCTGGTAGGAAGAACCTAGAAGCTTAGGTGGTAGCCCAGGAGGGTTCCTCTGGAAGTCTGAAGGTGGCTGTGTGAACTGTGCGAACCTAAGGAAAGGCTGAAGGTCTGTAACAGCGATTAGAGCCACAAATCCCCACCCGACTCTGGCCAGCAGAGAACCTCGTCCCAGTCGTGGTGCAACACTGAAATGGAATATCTAAAGAAAAATAAACAGATTCTGTGGATTGGAAATAGTTGATGGCAAAGATATCTTACTGAAAACAACAGGGTTTTTTCTTCACACTATATTTCTTTTTTTAACTTAATCTTATTTTGAAGAGTGAAAACAAAAGCAAAAAGAATAGCCCAAACAAAGACAGCAACAGAATAACATACAACAATACACATGTTACAGATTTTCAAAACAAGAATAGCTAATTAACAATGGTTGTTCCATTAACTGTTTTTATCATCAAATCTGTGGCTCAGATTAATACACACGGTTATGCAAAATTGGACAAATAATTGAACGTAACTGCTTGTTTTCAAGAAACCTTAATTTTTTTCTCGTCTGCTTTTTTTTTCACTTTTTAAAAAAATTATTTTAACGAGAGTATAATAATTGCTAAGACATTAGAAATGGGACACAACACATTTAGAAGACCAAGATGAGAGGTACTTAAGTGTGGTTTTTGTATTACACATTGCTGTTCGTGATGTCATTGCTTAGATTGCAGATATTTGCATATAGAAGTTAGTCAAGGTGACAATTCTACACATTAACTGCAGTTTTCAAAACACTGATAGAAATTATTAGTATAATCAATTCAGCCATCCTGTATACATACTTGCATGTTTTCCCCCTTTTTTTTAACCTATCTTTTCTCATTTCTCTCACGTTCATTGCTTAACGCTTAAGTTCAGTTTCTCTCCATTTTACTACATCTACTATATTTTTCAGGTTTTATTTCTTCTTTCAGATTCTTACTCGGGGAAACAACACAATATTTATACATGTAATACAAGAGGCAAATAAATTCATGAAAAACTGCTTCACAGCACTGGCCATTTAAGAAATACAAACTGAGATACTGTCTCACCCCAGAAATAATGGCTATCATGAAGAAATCAACTAAGAATGCTGGAGAGGCTGTGAGGTAAAAGGAACCCTTCTCCACTGTTGATGAGAAGGAAGACTGACACAATCACTATGGAAATCAGCATGGAGATTCCTCAAAAAACTAGGACTGAAAATCCCATTCAAACCAGCTGTTCCTCTTCTGGGTATTTTCCCAAAAGAACTGAAAACATACTATAGTGATACATGTGAGTGCATGTTTATAGCAATACAATTTGTCATAGCCAAATCTTGAAAACATCCAAAATGCCCATCACCTGAGAAATGAATAAAAAAGATGTGGTAGTTTTTATAATGGAACACTGCTCAGCTATAAAGAAAGGCAAACTTTAAAACTTTATAGGGAAACAACAGCAAAAATCCATGTACTTGTTAAGGTCTGAGGTCTGTCTGCCTCTAATTCCCACACATCAATAGCCAGGATTACATCTCAGATATATGGAAACTGTCCCCTGGGGAACCTAACTTTCCAAGATGAAAGTCCTGTAAGTACTGGCATCAAGGGCCAAGAAAAGACCCTAACTTACCGGGATTCTTACAGTTGACAGCACCAACAACTTTCCCCACTCAACACATACAGAGCCCCAGGAAGCTGCATGCTAAATCACCAGATACCGGGAAGCTTCCAGCATGAAACAAGAGAATCATAGCACAGAAAAGAGTACCCTGGAAGAAACAGCCTGTGTGGAGTGTCAGCCAGATAGCTCAGCGGACTAAAGCTCCTGCTTAGGCAGGCACAGTGGCCGGAGTTCGATCCCCAGTGTGCAATGACAGCCCTGCCCCAGGGGCACAATGAGACAGCAACTGAGGCAGGATGTGGTGGTGCCCACCTGTAATCCTAGCGCTTGGGAGGCTGAAAACAGAGAATCACTATGAGTCTGATCTGAGTAGTGAGTGGAAAAACTCAGTCTGTGGAAAAACTAAAACTTCAAGGAAATTATCAGTAATTTCAGAGAGTTAAAAATAATTGGGGCAATCATGAGATAACAAGAAAGTATTTAAGAGGCATATTCAGCATATCAAGAGTTTTGGAAAATTAAAATGATGACAAAAATAACTCAAGACTTTCAAGATAAAGTTGAAGAAATCTCCCTGAAATGACAGTAAAAAGGCCCAAGACATAGCTCACAAAAAATCCCTAAAGATCCAAGGATGAGATCTAAAGAACAAGAGGAATTTTAAAAAGTGCAGGGAAAAACATCCTAAAATGTAAAGACAGAAATTAAAAATTTCTCCATGAACATAACCTGTTAGCTTGAGAAATAGCCACTCAAGGCCTAAAATGGTAGATAAAAATGAACTCCTGGACAAGGGAAGGCAGTGAAGAAAGGAAGATCCCTAAAAACTTCTGGAAAATCAAAATGTGGTAATAGAGACACAGAAATTAGAATGGCTTCATACTGTGATCCCAACACCAGATGTCAGAAGAAAATGAAGCAACGTGAGGAAAATTCTAGAGGAAATTAGTTTAGATAGACTCCATCGGCCAACTTAGACTGACAAGAGGAACGAAGATGTTTCCATTTGCACAAAGTTGTAGACAAGGTTTACAATGGAAAAGGTGTAACACAGAACATGTAATTTATAGCATCACTGTAATATTCACTCAAAGAGTCAAATGCAGAAGAGTGCAGGAGATCTGTACACACACTAGGGACCTAAAGAACACAGCTGAGAGGGCCTGGAACCTGTGGCTGTGTTTCACATGAGTCCAGCTGGGGGCCTACCTCCCACAGCAGTGTCTTCCACCAGTCCAGCTGGAGGCCTAGAGCCCACAGTAATGTCTGATGTGGGTCTATGTCAAAGATTTGCACTGGGAAGGCCCGCAGGTCAGCTAGAAAGTCTGCGTTGGCATGATGAAGGGGCTATGCCAGCAGGCTGGGAGATCTGCCCTGGAGTCTGAAAGGCCAGCATGACAAGCCTTGTCAGGAGAAGCAACGGTGCACCTCCAGTTCCCCTTTTTTTTTGCTGTTGGCAATAAAACTCAGGTGAGTCTTCTGCACCGAGCACTGCACTGGTTCAGTCCAGCTTGGTGTTTTAAGCTGCTCATTAGTTTACATAGAAAACTATCGAAACAATCATTTAAAAAAAAAAAGAATGTGAATTTTATGTCAAGAAAAGGAACACATCTTAAGAGAGTCCTTGGAATAGAGTTTACACGCCATGACAGCCTTTTTCCCCCACTAACCTCTCAATTTTATATTTTCTGTTTCTCTGTATATTTATATTAAAATATATTAAATATAAATGTCCCCAGGGACTAGAGAGGAGCCAGGGCTTTGAGCAATCACACTCCCCACCACTCCCTACCCCTCCCCAAGTCTTAGTTTTAAGTCATAAAGGGTACAGATCTGGGTGGAAGTGATGCAGCTGAAAGATGACATCCTGATGTGCTGAGGGCCTGTTTAACATTAAGCACTCTGGAAGGGGTGGTGCATCTCCAGGGCCCCCTCTCCTTTGGGCTCCTACAGTAACATCTGCCATTCTTAGATTCTTTTCTCAGACCTTTACATTGGCCCTGAATCAGCTAAGCAGCTCACATTGCCCATGTTTCCCAGTTCTGCAGGTGGAGGTGGATAGGGTAGATTCCTTTTTTTATTGAAATATTTTCATTTTTTGTGAGACTCTTTGTAATAAAATGATGCATTTCTATATCCTCAAAAAAAACGAGCCTTCCCTAAAATACAAACAAAAAAAAAAGTTTACATGCTCATAAGAATGTTTACATAAGTATTAATCTAATAATTAGATTAATGTTCTGTTCATTCACTAATACTTTTGTTTAACTTTTATAACATTAGTTTCCAAACAGACAAAAATGAAGCAATAAGTCCACACATCTCCAGCTGTAAATAGTCAATATTTTGCCATTAGAGTTTCATCTGTCCCCAGAAGTGTTTCATCTTTTTCCCATTTTTGAACTTGTGAAAAAATACAAGTGATGGACATCATTTTGTTTTGCTCTTAAAGACTCCAATAAGGATGTTTTTAAAAGAGAAAATGTATTTCCTCAACCATACACTATGACCACATTTAACAAGGCTAAACAAAAATGCTGTAAAATAACTTGCAAATTCATACTGAAATTTCCCAAACTAGCTCCAAAGCATTATTGTTTGGGAATTAATGAAGTTCATTCACTGCATATTTTTCTGTTTTATACTGAAATACAATTTGTAACATAAAAATGATCATTTTTGTCTGAGTAATTCACTGGATGAAAGCAGATTGTAGATGTGCAAAAATCAAACAGAAGAGTGGGCACATGAGCTATCCCGCAAGGTCACAGAAGCTAATGCTTGGCCTTCTCAGGAGAGAAGACAGGAGAGCTCCAGGGGGAGGGACTGTGACGGCGTGTGAAGGGCAGAGAGTGACCGGGGAGCGACATCTCCATGGGGACAAGCAATATACCTGACATTGAAGATACATCACTAACTGGCGCTACAAGTACATTAACTATAATTATAAAACAAATTATAGTTGTTTTATAAAACAAGCTATAATTATAAAACAAACCAAAAGAGCTGCAGGTTGTAGCTGGTCTAGATCACTGGAAAATGGATAATAAAGCTTATAGAGTTACTTAGCTTCTAAAAAGCTATACTTACACATAACACTAATGCAAAAAAACAAAGAATAAAATTATTCTTAAGTAAAAGCTTAAAAGTAGGATATTTTGAAAAGTGTATCAAGTAAAAAACACACAAAATGAAATATTCTCTATGAAGTAAATTTTAATAAGTCTAATTTAGTATAGACTTCAAAAGCCAGGTCCCAATTCTGCTCACATTTTGAGATCCCATTTCTTTACAAATGAATGTTCAAAGGTACATGTACAAGGACATTTATTGTAGAATCCCTGGTGACATCAAAAATATTAAGGATATCTCAAATAATCAAATATAAGGAATTGATTAAATGAGTCATAGCCATCCAACCAATAAAGCCCCCCCAAAGGGCACTCTGTGTGCATAATGTTTATATCACAAGTTGTACCTGCTATATATTAAATAAGATTATAATATTATTTGGAAGTAATTTATAATCTGGTATGAAGGGAGTGTGTATAGGAATATACAACACAATTTTATGATAATGGCCACTGGCTAATATTAATATGACATATTTCTTTAGATTTCTATGTGTATATTTCAATTTCCTACATTAAACATGAAAGTATTAAACACTTTTATAATAAAGTGTTCCTAAAGACCCATTCCTGTGAATGCATCTTGGGGAACATAAATCTTTTCATTATGTCTTTAACTGGAGAAATGGAGACAAGTTACCTGATTGATGGCTCCCAGCATCTCAGCTCTGCTGGCCACTCGGGTTGCGCACTGGCTTAGAAACGTTATACTATTCTCCAGTTTCTTAATGATTTCCTGGGCCTGATTGTCTTCTTCACACAGAGGAGTTAAAGACTGCACAGAGAGCAAAGAGTTACAAGGCAGCCCACACAAGCACTCAGCAAGCATTCTCTGCTCTGCTGTACCTAATTTCAACTCTCTCGGTGAATGGGTAAAAAGCAGCCCCCAAGATCAAGAATGAATGATAGGCAAATATTCATATAACTGTTGGGTAGCACATAGGTGTACACAGGTGCTCAGAAAAACCTTTTAAATCTATTCTTTTTCTTTATTTTTAAATTTAGTACAGGGTCTCACTACACAGATTGGACTCATAGCAGTCCTCCTGTTTTCAGCCCCCCAAGCACTGGGATCACAGGTGCATGCTACCACACCCGGTTACTACCTCAGCATGCCTCGGGGTGAGGCTGGTGCAGCATGCCAGGGATCAAACCCGTCCCTGTGCCTGCCTAAGCAGGCACATTAGTCTGCTGAGCTATCTGGCCGGCCCTTAAGTCTATTTTTTTTTAATAATTTTATTGAGAAATAAATAGCAATGAGACAGTTTCAAAACTGATTAGTAGGACAGTTTCAATAATTAATACATTGCATATTGTTGTCTTCTTAGTGGTTATTCACAGTACAAGATGCAGACATGATATCCTGTCCACGAACACTATTAGTACAAATCTTTTATTCACTGAATTAAGTTGATTCTTCATCCCTGTTTTCTATTCTTCTCAAGTGTGCCACACTCTGCTGCACGTGCACTCGCATCCTTCTCCCGCGGTTAACAGGATGGGCCATCGGCATTCACTGCTAATGGTAAAGAGATTATGCCTCTAATAAATGACTTGAATGCACCATATGAAGAGCCTAGGTTGGAACTTCGGGGAAAGTAGCAAAACACACTGGAGTGAAGACGGACTGAATGCTGTACTTGCTCTTCTGCTGGTTGTAATGTGGGGTTGGGCTGGCTAAGTTGACAGTTCATGAACAGGCCCCTTGCCAGGTGTGGCGGCACACATCTGTAATCCCAGCATGTGAGAGGCTGAGGCAGAAGGACTGGTGAGTTCAAGGATGGTATGAACTATATAAGGAGGCCTTATCTCAAAAGCAAACTATAAATTGCCCTGAAATCTGTGTCCTTTGCCTCAGCTGATACCCTTCCTGACATGACGGTCCTCACTAGAGTACAGACAAAAGAAAACAGCACAACCAGAAGCAAATGATCTCATTCAGTACCTGGGTGATTGTGAACAGATTTCTAAGATATGCTCAAACTTAAAATGCCATGGATCTGAAGGCAAAATAAAATATGGTTAATCAAGATTGAATCAAGAAGAAATAAGAATCTGAATAGACCATAACTAGTCAGGACATCAATCAGTAATCCAAATGTTCCACAAAACCACCTAGGGATTTCACTAGGGAATCCTACCAATGTTTAAAAAAGAAGTAATGGCCAGAGCTGGTGGTACATGGTTGTAATCCCAGTACTTGGGAGGCTGAGGCAAGACGATCACCTCAAGTTATAAAACAGCCTGGGCTGCATAGTGAGTTCAAGGTTGGTCTGCACTACATAGCATGACGTCCTGGAAAAATAAAAAGGACCAATCCTTCTAAAAATCTGACATAAAAAATGATACAAATCTAGGCATGGTGACACACTCCAGTGATCCCAACATTCAGAGGGGCAAAGGCAAAAAGAGCAAATTCAAACACAGCCTGGGCAATGTAGTGATTCAGCAATACCCTGCCACAAAACGAAACAAAACAAAAAACTTGGTGGGGGCACAGCTCAGTGGGAAGGACCTGGATTTAATCCTAGTACTGAAAAAACAAAAACAACAACAACAAATATCAAAGTCAAAGTAAATAACTTGACATTTTACTTAATCTATGAAGCTCTTTTGTAGTGAATGTATTACTATGTAGGTGTTTTAAAAGGCCTAAGTGAGGCTGGTGGCACAAGGCTTGTAATTCCAGCACCTGGGGAAGCTGAGGCAGCAGGATTGAAAGTTTGAGCCCAGCCTGAGCGATTTGAGTGACTAAGAAAGACTCTGTCTCAGAATAATAATAATAATAATAATAATATATATATATATATATATATATATATATTTTTTTTTTTTTTTTCTTTATGTCTTTTTGAGACAGGGTCTCACTATGCAATTCAGGCTGGCGTTAAGCTCACTTTGTAGCTCAGGCTGGTCTCGAACTCACAGCAATCCTCCTGCCTCAGCCTCCTGAGTGCTGGGATTATAAGCATGTGCCACCATGCCTGGCTCATATTTTTGTTTTTAAACAGGCTAGGGATGTAGCTCAGAACAAAGGTCCTGGGTTCAATCCTTAGTACTGCCTCCCAAGATAGATAGACTAGTGAGGTAGAATAAGAAGACCCAAAGCAAGCCTTCACGCATCTCATGTATACACTTAAATGATTATCAACAAGGGTGCCAAGAATGCACCATCTCTTCAATAAAGAGTGCTACAAAGACTGAAAATGTATGGACGTGACCCTTACTTTATACCACACAAAAAATTCCCTCAAGATATATTAATGACAGACTAAGCACCTGTTTAGGCAAGTGCAGGGACCAGGGTTTGATCCCCAGTACCATATGCCATGCCAGCCATACCTCCAGGGCATCCTGAGCCAGCTACCAAGACCAGGTAAGGTGGTGCACACCTGTAAGCCCAGTGCTGGGGAGGCTGAAAACAGGAGGATCAACTATAAGTCTGAGCTGTGTAGTGAGACTCTGTACCAAATATATATATATTTTTAAATGGATTAATGATCCAAATGTAAGACCTAAACTAGAAAATTCCTGGAAGAAAGCAAAGGAAAATGATCTTGATCCTGCATTTGACAACCATTTCTTGGATTAGGATACCAAAAGAACAAGCAATAAAAATGAAAATAAATAAATAGGGCCACATCAAATGGATGTGTTTTATATCAAAAGGCTAAATCCTCTGAGTGAAGGACAACCTAGGAAAAAAGGGGAAAATATTTTTAAGTCCTACTGCTGAAAAGTGATCTATACTGAAAATATATCAAGAACTCCTACAACTCAACAACAGAAAACATTTAAGTAACTTGATTTAACAGTGGACAAAGGACTTGAATGACATTTTTCCAAGGGTGATACACCATTGGCCAACAAGCATCAAGAATTTCAAGTCAAAACCACAAAAAAAGCCACCCTGTACCCACAAGGGTATAGGGTTTGTTAAAGAAATAAACAGAAAATGATAGTGTTGGTGAGGAGTTGGAGAAATTGGACGCTGTGTCTACTGTTTGCAACAATATAAAACGATGCAGCTGCTGTGGGGAACATTACAGTGGTTTCTCAAAAAAATTAAAAATAGAATTTCTGTATGATCCAGAAATCCTGCTACTGGAGGCAAACCAGAAAGAAATAAAAGCAGAGCCTGGAGGAGACATTGGTATACCCACATTCATGGTAGCCTGACTCAGAATAGTCAAAATATATGAGCAACTCAAGGCCCATCAGTGACTGAATAGATAAGTAAAGTGTTCCATATCTATATATATAGTCTTCCTGTCTGTTTCTCTCTCTCTCTCTCTCTTTCTGTATGTGTGTGTATGTGTATAATAGCTATTATTCAGCCTTAAAAAAGAAGGCAATCCTGTCACATGCTCTAACATGGATAAGCCCTAAAGGCATTATGCTAAGTGAAATAAATCCATTACAGAAAGAAAAATACTGTATGACTCATATGAAATATCTAAAGTAGTCAAATTCATAGAAATGTAAAGTAGAAAGGTGATTATCAAGGTCTGTTGTATGGAAGAAAATGATTACCATGCTAAATGTTAATATAAGTGGTTTCCCAGTTTTTGTTTTCTTCCTCTAAAATTAAGCTTCTTATTTTTGAAGCCTATCTCTAGGCACATATGAACTTCACAGGATGAAGGACAATAGCTGTGACCTCCTGTGTCCCCTCTTCCTCCTCCTCCTCCTTCCAGGCCCTTCCAAGGGGCTTGGACATTGAGTTGACGTCATCACTATTACTTTTTTCCCGGTCAATCATACATGGAAATAGACTCTTTTTCATGAAATTTGAAACTGATATTATCTCCCTTTATCTGTTTTCTGCATGATGGTCTTTCTGCCTGAAATCTATTTGAAAATCCAGAAAGAAACTAGAGGACTCAGAAGGGTTACTTTTAAGAGACTTTCTTCAGTCTTATTTCTGATACTTTCTATTAGTGAACTTATTTTAGCCTGATCCTGAATTTTTTTTTTCTTTTTTATTAATTCACAGTTGGGTCTGGCAAAGCTTGGTAAATGGCACTGTGATTTTAGCCAATGAAATAAAGCAATGTGTAGCTATCTAAGCACCATTAAAACCATGACTAAATGTATAGTTCTCGAATGTTCTGACTCTCACCTCTAAAAGCTTCAAACAGTCGGAGATTTCTTTCTTGAGATTTTCTTCCGCCAAGTCACGTGACCTCTCTTCGAGCTTCACTCTTTTCTCCAATGTAAACCAGTCACACTTAAATCCCAAAGATAATCGAAGAAATTCAGCCTGTTGTCAAAATAACGTGAAGGTGAGGGGAGAAACCTAGTGCAATCAACTACTTCATTTTAACACAGGATTAGACCGAGTCTTTTTATCTCTCCTCCCAGCCACACAGAGCCAAGCAAAGTGTACGAACATGTGTGCAAAAGCGTGACGGGACTCTAGCAGGTGAGACTTTCTTTGAAAAAAAAGAAAGAACACATATGCTTTCCACTCACCTCCACCTCCTTTTCATTAGCAGAAGTGCTGTGGGACAAACAAGACAAAGAATTTATTTAAACATAATTCGACAGAAAAACAGAACATGTTAAGTTGCAACATGAAAAAGAGCTTACTTGTCATTTTGTCTAAAGTTAACCGATTTCCCAGTGGTTACTGGAGGAGGGGAAACCTCGGTTTCTATTAAAAGACAATGAAATATTGGTTAAAAAGGCGTAACACCTTCTTCTGGCCCACCATGACATGAACCACTGAGCTGTCTTGCCTCAGCACACAGGAGCCCAGAACAACAGAGCCCAGGGTCCATGGAAGGAACCTCCCTGTGTTGGTGAACGAATGGTTGGCTGGAGGGGGCCGTGCCTAGCTGAACAGAGTTTGCTTGGCTCTGGGGAAGGCATAACAAGAGGCGAGCAGGGGGGATTTTATGTTGAAGTCCCCTCCACCCAACAAGTTTCGGCTGTTTTCCTAGAGCTCCGGACTTTGAATCTTCACTCAGGACAGCTGTTGTTACCTTGGGAGCAGCTCTCATCCTCAGCCTTCCCTTGAACACCTTCTGCCGGCCCTCAGGCACTGGCCCTTGCGCACATCTGGGCAGATCCCTTTCTCACCTCATTGCCATGGGGTCCAGCTTTCAGCTTGATTGAGAGCTGATCTCCTGCTAATCCACCTCCAGAGAGCACTGCCTAATGCACTCTGAACCCATATTACTGAGTTACTGCTAACAAGAGCACCTTCATGGTGTCTCAAACAGGGCCAGGAGGGATGTAGGGGGCTGGTGGGGACCCAGTCTCCAGGCTTTATGATGCCTATGGTGTATTAGCAAAAGGTAAAATTCAATACAAAGATGCCAAATAGAGTAAGGTGGTTGCTTTGCTTATTTAGAAATGATAACATTGAAGGAAGCTTATGTTTAAGACAAAAGGCTTAATGTCAGAAAGCATATTTTGATCAAACTGCTGTCATGTCTTTTCTTTATTAACAAAGTCAGTGCATTTAAATACATCTAAGATAATAGCTAGCGTGTCTACTTCAACTATAATGTCGTATTTAGTGTAAATAAATGTTAAGCCGTTTGTCTTAAATATAAGCTTCCTTTAATGCTAAGTATTGACACTATGCCAAGTTACTGGGATCACAACAATAAAACTATGGAGTTCAGAAGGTCTCTGAAACCTAAAGCTTTCTTAAAAATTTTATTGTATTGAGAAAAAAATAGTAATGAGACAGTTTCAAAACTGATTAATAGGATAGTTTCCTTGTTTTTTTTGGGGGGGGCAGGGATTAAACTCAGGCCCTTGTGCTTGCCAGGGAGAGCCCATTCCACTGAGCCATCTCTCTGGCCTAATAGGACAGTTTCAATAATTAATACATTGTACATTCTTATCTTCTTAGTGGTTATCCATAATACAAGAAGCAGACAGGATATCCTGCCCAGACACTATTAGTACAAATACTTCTACTCATTGAATTAAGCAAGAGTAGCTGTACATCTATCCTGGCTATTCTGTATATACAACTACAAATAGTCCTTCCTTTTGTATCCCTTTTATTGTTTAGTCCTGTCAGAGATGGGTATTCCATTGGCATCTAAATACTATAGGTGCGTGAATTTAGCAAAACAATCCATCACAGTACAGCAGTCCACAACAGTAGTGGGTTGCTGACTTGAGCCTTTCACAGCTCAGCATATTAATGTAGCTTTACTTTATATACCTCATTTTTATACTTTTCTGCTGGATGGTTAAGACCAAAATAAAGTGAGACCTATATAACAAGAAATGTAACTTTTGTATCTGATAAGGTCAGTGACGTACCCTCAGGATTTTTTCTTTTTTTTTTTTGCAGAACTGAGGATTGAACTCAGGTCCTTGCACTTGCCAGAGAAGTGCTTATTCTACTGAGCCATCTCCCCAGCCCACCCTCATGATTTATCCTGTAACCCTGTACTGCACTTTGTAGATCCTTTGCCAGTGTCAGCCTTGTGAATGAGTCACGGTCATTGCTTGACCAATTTGCTCTCTGTGAAAGCCTGAGAGAGTATTTTCTCTCTATGTGACTCTCCTTAGGCACACTATGCATCATCAATCACATTCCTCTGTGGCCTGATGATCTTCTTGATCAGAAAATTTGGGACACAGCTGAGTTCCATGATGTTACAGTACAGGTTCTCCTATGTCCTGAGTCTTCACTGATCTTGAAAGGCTAGGGCCAAAATTTTGGCTGACCTTGCAGCCTTTCTTTTTCTCTAATTTTTGATCTGCAAAGTTAGTTTGTTAACCCTCCAGAAGAGAAGCTTATTATTACTCTGCAACATATGTATTTTAGTTTACCCTTACTATCCGTCTAAGTATCAATCATCTCAGGCATAACATAGAACAGGTACTTTCCATCAAGTATTGGTATGTTAAACTTTAAGTCCGTACAGAATATGAAGAAAAAAATAGGAACACATATTTTTACACAGAAATTTAGAAATCTAACCATATACAGCATCGTAGCAGGACAGTCCTGTGACATTTTTTTTCTTGTGTCTTTTTTTCATTTATTACCCTTAATTTTTTTTAAAAAAGCCAAACTTTTACTTGAGAGACAGTATGGTAGTAATTGGTATGTCATGACAAGGTTTACGTAGTTAGAAGACCAGAATGACAGGCATTCCAAGTGTGACCCTTGTATTACACACTGGTATCCCCAGTACAGTTGTTTGGCTCACAGGTATCAGCATATATAGTTAGTCAGGGTGAGAATCCTACCAATTAACTGCTAATTTCAAAATCCTTCTGATGTTTCTCAGGATCACTGCCTTACCCATCTTGTGTGCATAAATGTATGGCTTTGCCCCTGTCATGGTTCCTAGCTTTTCTCCTTGCCCAGCCCTCAAGTTCTCGATTTCCTTTTAATTGTGTTATACCTTTCTATTTATATTTCTTCTTCTGAGTTCTTATACTAGGGAGACTATATGATATTTACACATGTGAGTCTGGTTTATTTTGCTTATAAGTATATCTTCAAGTGGCATCCACTTAAATATGAAGACTTCGAGCTTTGAAACCTAGCTTTATGAGAATCAAGGGACAGACTGATTGATTGGTCCTCTTTGTGTTTGCGTGTTTTTTATACAAGACCCCAGGACTAAATGCATGCCTTCCTCTGTAGCCGGACCCCTCTTGGACTGAGGCTCTAATAGCAGTGGCAGCATGAATAACAGCTGTAGTAACAGTGGTAGTGGTAATGATAGTAATCCTGATAACAAGGATAGTAACAAGAAACACAGCATCAAGCGTGGGCCTATACCAGAACAAAACTCTTTTACACATAATACAACTTTCTCTGTCACACCTTTGGAGAGCACAATATATATATATATATATATATATATATATATATATATATATATATATATATATTCAGAGCACTGGATTTAAAGTTGACAGCACTTGATTGTAATTTTTTGTTACTTTTTAATTTTTATGAGTATATAATACAAAATGACCACATTCATTGTGGGGAACTGGTATGTGTGTATATATATAGGACATATCTCAATTATTTTCCCTTTACCCTCCATCCTCTTTTCAAAGGCAATTTCAATCAGCATCAAATTTCATTCCTTTATCAGATTAATAGTCATAAATAAATTAATAAAGTAGACTAACAGGCCCCAAATCAGAAAACACATAAGCCAATTATACTAACTCACGGTATACTTCCAGATACACCGACCATGCTGGATTACAATAATTCTTTTTACACTCTTGGGTTCCTATTGTCTGTCTTTTATTTTGTAATTTATTTCTATACCAGATAAGAGAAACCAGGCAATATTTAAGCCTGTGTATCTGTTTTTGTTTGTCATGATGCTCTTGAGATGTCCCCATTTTCCTAGAGGTGACTCAAGTTGATCCTTCTTTCTGGCACAGCAATACTCTACTGAATAAATACCATATTTTTTCTATTTATCTACTGATGGCCATATAGGCTGCTTCCAAGATTTCGCTATTATGAGCTATGCTATTAACATGGGCATGAAAGAATGATTGTAATACGACCTTAACTCTTCCAGGAAGATACCTAGATAGGGAATAGCTGGGCAACATGAAATTTTTAGTCTTAGTTTCTTTTGTTTATTTTAGGCATCTCCATAGTGATTTCCAGAGTGGTTGTATCAGTTTATATTCCCACCAACCAAGAAGAATGGTTCTTTTCCCTTCTCAGCCTCTCCAGCATTTGTTGTGGTTCAACTGCTTGCTGATGGCTATTCTTTTAGAGGCAGGATAAACCCTCAGAGTTGTTTCAATTTACACTTCTCAAATAGACAATGATGCTGAACATTTTTTCATTTATTTATTGGCCATTTGTACTTCATCTGGGTCTTTACGTTTAGGGGTCTTATTTTTTTAGTTCTTCATATATTCTACATATTAGTCCTTTGTGGAGTAATTGTCAAACTTTTTTCCCATTCACTAGATTGCCTCTTCACTCTGTTGGTGGCTTCATTCACTGTACAGAAGCCTTTTGAGTTGATGTGATCCCATTTGTTGCTTCTTTGTTTCTTATGCAGATTGATTTAAATCTGAGCTTTGACTTTTATTTTTTGTTTTGAGACAGAGTCTTGCTATGTAGTTCTCAAGCTTCCTTGAATTTTCTGTGTCAACCAGGCTGGCCTCAAACTCATAGTGATCTTCCTGCCTGTTACGGCAGGCATATGTCTAGTTGTCCCCCCAAAGCCTCTTATAGTCATAGGGCAAGGACTTCTAGAGTTTGTGATTAACTCATAATCCACTGGGATTATGGGTGTGAGTGCTGCTGGGATTAAGGGTGTGAGTATTATTCCCAGCCCAGGGTAGATAACCTCAGTACAACTTAAGGGAGACAGACTTCGCCTCTGTTGCTGTTGCTGCTACTACTCTTCCCATTTGTTCTCTGTTCTCTGCCACCACATGAAGTGCTGCTGCCTGCCGTGTGCCACTCAGCCCTGGAGCCAGTAACACATGAACTGAAACCTGCAATAACTGTGAGCTAAATAAACCTTTCCTTCCTTCATTTTGGGTATCTGGTATTTTTCCCAGCAATGAGAGCAGAGTAACTGAGACACTGCCTCAGCCTCCTGAGTTCTGGGATTACAGACAGGCACCACTATACCTGGCTTGAGCTTTGACTCTTACAGATAAGTGATATTCAAATAGTCACCCTCTCCTGAAGCCATCTATGAGGGTTTTACTTTATCATAGGTAACTTTCATGAGAACTCCTGTGCCAGGAAATCCCCTACGTAAATGCTTCACATGTAGTAATTGATTCGATCCTGGAAGCAAACCTTCTGTGCTAGATACTGTTACCATATTTCTACCTTTCCAGGCTAGAAGATTGGGTCACGAGTTCCTCACTCTCTGCATATATTTGGAGAACTGAATGAAACTGTATGCATACAGAAGTGAGCCTCATACTCAGCACAAAGTATGTCTTCATTACAGTACATGTATTTTTCCTTCATCATTTCTATTTTGTAAATGAGAAAACTGAAACTGAGGTTAAAATAACTCTAAGATAACATAGCTGGTAAAAGAGTGACCCAGCCTGGAGTTGATGTAACTCAAAAGCTTGCACTCTCTGCTCTTCTGTCCTAATGAAGACAGGCTATGGAGAAAAGCCTGTCAGCTGTTACTCTGTAACTACTGGCTCATTTACTCTCATATGTAATACTGAAAAAGAAGTAAAAATGTAGGGCATAGAATTTACTGCCAGCATTTGCTCAGTTCTGAGTTCACAGTGGAGCACTAGTTATTATCATGAGCCACCCGAGATCAAAGAGCCAATGTGGTGTTCATGGAGTTTTTTACAATGATACAAGTGGAACCATGACTGAATCCAACTGGCTAATTTTCTACAAAGGCTCCAGATTGTGTAGGTGACAGCTTCGCTCATGATGGTCACACCTAAAAAGCATCAGCAAGGAGCAAAAATTCGAGGTGGAAAGCAAACATCTCTTACCTCCTGTAGCGCATTCTTTTCTGTGTTTTTCTATTGTTTTGGGTTCCTCCTTGCCTTCCTAAAATCATAAGGAAACGTTATTGCTACACATACAGTAGAAATCCTTTATAAACATTTCACAACTCCCTCTCCTAACTCGTTTTGTATAAGGCATGCTACAGTACTCAGGGAACTGTAATAGGAGTTAAGTGGGACCTTCCAACCTAGTTAAGGCAAAAAGAACATACTGGTATGAAAAATTGCAAATGTAGAACAGGTTTCACAAAGTGAACTAGCACTGGTTGCCAAATAAATGAGACATAGATAAATAAACATTATGAATAGAAAGAAGAGAGACACCAGCGCTTGAGTAGCATGGAAAGTCTCTGTAGGGGTCGGGGGTCTGGATGGAGGAAGAGGTGATGTTGGGGTGATCCCAGACCCAGCTTCTCCTATGGGCGCTGGGGGAAGTTGTGGCAAAGAAAGCTGCTAAGATGGTGTTGCTTGAGGTGCTGCTTCCTCTTGAGTTTATTTTAAGGTCTTATAACAAATGCATCTGCCTAACAAAACTGCCATGCACACAGGATTGTACTGCACTATCCAGGAAAAATCAACTGGGAAAATTTTATAGATACCATCATTTCATGATATTATTAAATATTTGCACATGAATAGAGATATTTAGAAGACAAAAAAAATTCCCATTAAAAAGTGTCAGGAAATAAATATCCTCAGTAGAGTCATTTTTAAAATTAATTTATTTATTTATTTATTTATTTTTGGCAGAACTGGGGATTGAACTCAGGCCCTTGCACTTGCTAGGGAAGTGCTTATTCCACTGAGCCATCTCCCCAGCCCCGGTAGAGTCATTTTTAGACAATTGAGATCAAAGTTTCAATACAATGTAACAAATATTATGGGTAAAACACTGGCTCATTCTCACCACTGTGTAAGTATTCCCAAGTTTATTGAACCCTCCTTCTGTCTCATGACCTCTAGCAGCCAGCTCTTTCCCCTCCAGATTGCTACCTCAGCCCTTTCTCCATCTGCTCAGCTCTGGCCTCCCCTAACAGATGCTGCTTGCCACAATTCCATGATCCTGGGCTCCTTCCTGCCTTTCTGAGTCCCTAGGAAATCTCACCCCCATTCTTGGTGTCTGTATTTGTTGTTGTCTTCTTGTTTGTGCTGATAACTCACACACACTGCCCGTTGCTGGATGCTGATTCTAGTTCTTCACCTCCAGCTGCGATCGAACCCCTCTACTCCTACACCCACAGTCCATGGAAACTTCTCATCTGTTAGCCAACATCTATCTGCTTCTTACCAAATTCAATGGGTAGCTAATCAGTCTTTTATCTTCCTTGACCTCACTGTAGTATCTTATTCCTCTTTTTTTTTTGTACTTTAGGACAGGGTCTGCAGGGTCTCACTACATAGATCAGACTCATAGCGATTCTCTTGTTTTCAGCCTCTCAAGCACTGGGATTTTAGACGTGCACCCTGCACCCGGTCTCAGTCCATGTCTCAGTGCACCCAGGGGTGGGGCCAGCACAGCAGGCCAGGCATCCTCACTCTTGAAGATGTTTGGTTCCCTTGGTTTCCCCCTCACAGTGGTCACCATTTCACTACCTCAGCCCTCTCTCCATCTGCTCAGCCCTGGCCTTCTCTAAAAGATGCTCCTGCCCCAAGTCCATGATCTGGTGCTCCTTCCTGCCTTTTGGAGTCCCTGGGACACCGCAGCCCCACACTTGCTGCCTGTATTTGTTGTTGTCCTGTTTGTGCTGATAACTCACAAACACCATCTGCTCCTACAAGTCAGGTAGGTGAGTTGGTGAATATGGAAACATAGCTGCATGTAAAACCTTGAGGACTCCTGGTGTCTCTACCAACCTAAAACTTGACTTTTCTCAAATTGATCTTCTTCTGCCTCAAATTCCACTCTTCCTTGCATGTCACTTTATTTATTCCAGAGCTAGACCCCAAACCTGAGCAGTTTCCTTTCCCACGCTGATATAAAGTCTACCCCCTAAATATATCTCAGATCAGTCTCCTTTTCTGCAGCTTTATTAAGCTCTAGCTGCCTTCTTCTCCCAATGGAATCATTACAATCATGTCCCATCCAGTCCTACAGCCTCAATTGCTATGCTTTTCTAATCTATTATTTCTTAAACTGCCTTTATGTCTGTTTTTATTTTAGATGAGAAGAATTTTTTTTTTCTCAATAGATTCTACTATGAGAAACGAAAGCAGGCGACCTCCCCTCTGTCCATTTGTCACACAGGGGACCTATTTTCTGTTCATACAGTAGCTGGCACTACACCTGCTCTATATTTCACATCAGTGGGTAATTCTCAGTCACACATCCAAGTAGTCTACTTCCTTCAGCCTGAAATGCTATAACATTTTTTAAAATCAACCCTATTGTACAAATATAGCCATGCCATAATCTCTTGTGTTAGTTTGTATGGGTCTCTACGAGCTTGCTGCCAAATGAGTCTACATACAGCAATGTTTATGTATTGGGCTAAAAGCAATACACACTGAGAGGGAAGCTACAATGACACACACAAAACTCTGCATGTACACAAGTGAGACCAATGCATAAGTGAGACCCTTGAGGAATTACGGAACTGGAACAATATTTGACAAGGAATACTTTAATAACTATGTATAAGGGCTGAGCGTGGTGGCGCATGCCTGTAATTCCAGCACTTGGGAGGCTGAGGCAGGAGGATTGTTGTGAGTTCGAGACCAGCCTGAGCTACAAAGTGAGCTCGAGGCAAGCCTGAACTGCCTGGTGAGACCCTGTCTCAAAAAGACAAAAAAAAAAAAAAAAAACTATGTCTTAGTTCACACAAAAGGTAATACTATAAATATTCTCTCATGAGAGGAATTTGTTTTCTATGAATACTTATAGTCATCCTTATAAAGTTTTATAAGGTATTGCCATGTGGTAGTATAAAATTCAATATCATTCACATGATTTCTCTGCTCTGACACTATTTCTGGCCGTCTGTCCCTAGTAATTTTTCCTATCACCAATCACCTTCTTATTATTGGTATGTATCTGTTTCTTCATCTCACTGAATTTTTTTGTGTGTGAGATACGGTCTTGCTACATAGTTTAGACTGATTGTGAGCCCATTATGTAGGCCAAGCTGATCCCAAAATTAGAGTGGTCTTCCTACCTCAGCATCCCGAGTGCTGGGTTCACAGGTGGGTGCTACTCTCCCTGGCTAGAACTTATCTTTAAGACAAACACTATTGTTATCTTTTGAGACAGGATCTCACTCTGAGATTCAGACTGGCCTTGAACTCACTTTGTAGCCCAGGCTGACCTCAAACTTGAAGCAATCCTCCTGCCTCAGCCTCTGAGTGCTGGGATTTACAGGGGTGTGCTACCACAGTTGGCTCAAACACTATTATTGTTTGAGTCCACTTTATTTCATCAGTGAATTAATTTACTTATCCAGTCCTCTACTGAGAGATATCTAGCTTATTTCTGATACATCTTTCATGAATGCATCAGTGAACGAAGGAATAATCAATATGGAGCAAGAGTGTTTTAGCTCTTTTTCTATATTGTAACCTTAGACAAATTACAGGGACACTTTGGCATTAACTTGTCTGTAAAATATGATATAACTGAGTTCTGTTTATCCTACAACATTTTAAAAAAGATAAAATATTTCTGATAATTTTTTATCTTTTTTAAAGATAAAATATATACATTATATTTATTATAGAATTTGTATATATTTTAGGGCAAACTTAAATGCACAGTTCTCCCTGTAGTATATTATATAACATCACTTTTACTGTTAACCCATTTATGCCAAAGTTTGCAGTCTTTTAAATTTTTGCATGAGAGTCATATATATTACTTAGAAAAATTCAAGGAACTAGAATTTGAAGAAGGAAAAAATATTACTATGTTCCATTGTCATAGGTGTTCGAACAATGGAATAGTAGGCATTGAAAGGCTAGCAGGACTCGGTTCCTTACCAGGGCTGTCGCAGTTTGATCCCTGCTCATAGATTCCTGGCCTGGGGTGGACTCCTGAGCTGGACTACAGCCTAGAACACACAGGAAACACAGAAAACCGCTGGAGGAGTTGTGACAGGGAAAAGAGCGAGAAGTATCGCTGAGGTCACGATGTCCCAGTCCCAGACACCCCCGTCATCAGTGAAATTCAGCGAAGTAGCGACATTATATTTATTATAGAATTTGTATATATTTTAGGGCTTTGTAAACCCTTCCTGCACTCTTATAAGCCTTTCCCACACTTTTAAAAACACTTCTAATGTTCTTAACCATTTTTCTAAACTCATAAATGTATGTAATTTTAATGATATATACTGAGCAGTACTGCAAAATCCCACAATATAGGGAAAAATCTGTGATAAATAATTTAGATGAATATTTTTTGATAACCCGGGAAACAGTGAGTCCACTAACATAGAACCAAGAAATAGTGAGGGACTATGGTTAGTGAAGGTGGCAATGAGAGAGACCAGTCCACGGCAAAAACGTGTAAAATCAATCAGATGCCATAAAACTGTATGGACTCTGAACGGGGCTGGAGCAGCTGAGCCCCACTTGAAGCCAGGCCACAGAAGATTCTGCAGCAGCAGTGCACAGCTACATGAACGGCTCTGATGGTGGGGTCCAGTGTGTCTCTAGACAAAGCTCCTCATGCTGAAAGACCGGTTACTCGCAGGCTCTGGGAAGCGATTGTAAGGATTGTAAAGCCCCTCCCTGCAGCCATGGATTATTCCAGGGGCGAGATTATAATTTGATGGCATTATTGGAAGTGACACAAGCTCAGAGGATACAGGACCTACGGGAACGGAAGGGCTCAGGGGACGTGACCCAGGGGACTGCATCGGGTCTGCCACCCGTTCCTCTCAGGCTCTTTCCTCACTCTGCTTCTTGGCAGCTTCCTCTGCCCGGCTCTGAACTGGGACGTTTCTGCCTGGAGCCGCTGACCTCGGACCTCCAAAACACTAAGTCAAATAAACCTCTGCACCTCTGAGCTGTATGCGTCAAGATTTCATCGCAAGGGGCCGCTGACCCTTACAATGGCCTTCCAATAAGAGGCGGCTTTAAAAAATTTCTAAAGAAAAGGAAAAAGTAAATACAGCCTTTTTAAAAAAATGGAAACACACTGCTGGGTCTAATAATAGAAGGTGGAAGTAGGAAAGATGAACAATGAGTAACTTCAGCTTTTTTTACTGCTTGGCAAATAGGATTTTTAAGAACTACATATACAAGTTTGATAACCAAACACGATATTCTAATAAAGCAGTATCACACTTAAGAAAAGGCACACATTTGAACTGTGCCATTCCTTTTATGATTTCTTTTCTAGGTGTGTTCTGGGCCAAAATGTCCTGCGGGTTATTATTCTCCTCTCTCCATAACACATTGTCCTGCATTTAGCTGGGCATAGGAGAAGGTCAGCGGCTACAGACACAGCTGCTCTAAGAAGAAAAAAAAAAAAAAAAAAAAAAAAAAAAAAAAAAAAAAAAAAAAAAAAAAAAAAAAAAAAAAAAAAAAAAAAAAAAATATATATATATATATATATATATATATATATTTAAAACCTGCATTACATTTTCTAAATGTATATGAAAAAAAAACAAAATAGTAACCCACTTTTTAAGAGACACATAAATTTCCCTTTTGAGATTTTCTTTTAGTTCTTAAGATAGGTAATTGGTATAGTCCATAAGTCAAAAGTTCAAAACATTTCACAGAGGTTTCTTTTCTCTCTGTACCTGCCAGAGACCCAGTTTTGTTAGTCATTTCTGTCTATATTCCAAATATATTTACATACCCATGAAAGACTTTTCCTACCTTTTTCCACTAAATTTTATATGTTATAAGTAACATACTTTTTTTTTGGTGAGGGGATGACAGGAATTAAACTCAGGACTTTGCACTTGCCAGGCAGGTGCAGTGCTGCTGAGCTATATATTAAGCCCTTCTCTTTTTTTTCTTTTCAAGAATAGTCTTTTGGTAAAATTTTGTAAAAGTCTCCTACTACATGTTTTCTGCCTGCATATTAATATTCTATTACATATCTATGCTAAAGTATAGTTTTTCTGTACTTCATTTGTTGCCAGTATTTTGTTATTCTAGACAATGCTGTAATAAAATTAGACATATTTTGCATATGTGTAGACTAAATTCCCAGAAACTGAAACAATGCATCATAGGACTATATTTTTGATAGATAACTTACAAAAATGTATATTTTTATAAAAAGGTTCATTTTTCCTCTATAATCTTAACAAAAGAATGTTTTATTTATATCCTCATCAATATGACAGTGAAAAAAATGGTGTTTTGGTTCAGTTTCTCCTTTTTTTTCTCCTTTTTTTGTTACTGGTACTGAGGATTGAACTCGGGACCTTGCATCTGCTAGGCAGGCACTTACAGCACTGACCTATCTCTGTGGCTCCTCTTGGTGTACTTTCAATTAAAAATATTTCCCTGAATAATGAGAAGTATAGTATTTTTTTCAATTATCCCACTAATTGCATTGAATTTCTGAAATTTTATGGCTATTCTAACTTAGTGCCAGTATCTCAAATTTAAATACTGAATTCAAACAACAGAATGACTCTTCTTCAGTAGCAATAAAGCACTACACTTCCCATGGGCATCAATGATATCTTACTGGAGATAGCTGAGAATAGCTATCTTGTTTTCAAGGTAAAGGAACAGAATAGAGTCTAATGTATCTTCTGTTTAATTTTGTTACCCACTTGAGTAGACCATCACTGATTGGCCTGTCCATCTAATCCAGTAAGATTCTAATTGAAACTCTGTTTCCTAAGGAGATAACATCATGTCCTATCTGTGCTACAGTTGAGACTCGTGTGTGTCTAATCAACCTTAATCATAAGGGAATATTTAAGTTCCATTACAAAGTGGTGTAACTTGTTTTCTGTCTATAAAACTGATGGTAAAAAACCATGCTAATCTTCAACATAAAGGTCATAGTTACTGCTTAGACATATCTTCAGAATACTTTTATAAGAATTATTTTCTAACTCTGCCATAAAGAACAATAAATGTCAGGCATTTGTAGATAAATGGATATACATTGAGACCATACTGTTTTTATTTTATTCTGGGCTTTTTTTTTTTTTTTTTTTTTTTGAGACAGGGTCTTACTGTATAGTTCAGGCTGGCCTTGAACTCACAGCAATCCTCCTGCTTCAGCTTCCTAAGTGCTAGAAAGGCAGCTGTATGCCACCGTGCCTGGCCAAGACCATACTCTGAAGTGAAATAAATTGGATATTTGTTCAAATATTGCATTGTTTATCTGTTGTGAGAAAATGAAAGGGTAAATAAAAGGACCAAAACATGTAATAGCTATTGGGAAACAGGAAGAAAATATTCAAATGGGGAGGGGAATAACAGAAAGAGGGAAGGAAGGAAGAAAAGAAAAGGAAAAGGAAAAATGGAAACAAAGTTTTTGTAAATAAGGAGGAGAAGAGGGGATGAGAGAAGGGGAGAGAGCTAGAGGAAAAAAAGAAGAATCAAGATGTATCATGTAGGAGCTGGGGAGATAGCTTGGTAGTCTAAGTGCCTGCCTGGCAAGCACAAGGACCCAGGTTTAATCCCCAGTACCACATACCATATGAGCCACTGAGACTGGGCATGGTAGTGCATATCAGTAATCCCAATGCTGGGGAGGCTGAGACAGGAGGATCACTATGAGTCTAAACTATGTACTGAGACCCTGTACCAAATAAATAATTTTTAAAGATATACCATGTACAGGTACAATTTCCCTCTGATGAATGTGATTATTATGCATACCCTAAATGCCCAATGAATTTAATTTTAAAAAGATTTTTTCTAAAATTGATATTAAATAATATTATTGAGCCACAGAAGATAGCTACTCCATTAGCTCCCAGGGTTGTTGAATGCTTCAAAATAAAGCCCAAACTTGAGCCCAGCCCCAGTTTACCTTGCATCTCTGTCACCTTCGATGCTGGCTCTGGTTCTGCTTGTGTCTCACAAAGTGATCTGGAGTCAAGGTCACCTGAGGCCATATGCAAATGTTCAGATCCAGAATCTACCAATAGGAAGAAATATCATGGATACTATGCAAAAAAAAAGAGAGGAGGAATTTGCCTGTGCTCTTCGGATTTGCATGCCCCTCAGCAGGGTGCTGAGCCGGAGGCAAGGCCATCCTCCCAGAGTCATGCTCATCCACACAGCTCTCCCTTGCATCTCCCCCAGCCCACTCACCACTGGAAGCTACAGTACTGTCTGGGGACGAAGTATGTTCCATCAATGGTAGTGCGAGATGCTCCCTGCCAAGAGCATAGAAGAGATGTTCTGGATGTCAAGTCCAAAGAATCCTCTTAACAACCAACTGAATACCAGCACATACACAAATACACACACACACACATACACACACAACACACAACACAAACAGCCTACTTAGATAGTGGGAGATCCTCAGAATACGAGCCTTCAACACCATTCTCCTAAAGAAAAACAAAACAAAACAAAGATAGAAGGATTTAAGTTCAACAACTTGACATTTTTCATTTCAAAAAGGTTGTTTTAGGCAAACATTTTCATATAATTTTAAATGAACCCACATTTATTCTTCCCTCTTGTGTAGGATATGGAGAAGGACAGCGCATGCTGATATACATATGTCTTCAAAGCTCCCCTTCGAAAAATATACAATTTTAAGTTCCCTGACAGGTCTGGTATTTAAAGAAAACCTGATAAGTTCTTAGGCAAAACAAATTCTAGGCTCAAAGGACAGAATGAGTTCATTTCGTGAATGTAAGTCCTGTTTTCTTTAAGTAGCACACTCTCCGTACACATAAAGCATTTCTCATTTGGGGACTATCACTCAGCCTAAAACCTTGGATGATCATAAAAATGATTCCAGGTTTCCAGATGGAGAAATCACACATTTTAAAATTAACCCATTGCTCAAAGACAGGATGATTTTATCTAAGTCAGCATTCATCACTTGGAATTCAGAGAGAACTTTCCCAAACTGTGATCCCAGACTGGCAGGGCAAGGTGTTGAAAGCCTCTTCTGAAGAGCCAGCCAAATAGCTCAGTGGATTAAAGCACCTGAAAGCAGTTGCAGGGACCAGAGTTTCGATCCCTAGGCCTGCCATGCCGGCCTGCCCCCAGGGCACACTGAGATGCCAACTGAGACTGGTATGGGCATGGTGGCGGGCATGTGCCTGTAATCCCAGCTCTTGGGAGGCTGTAAAAAGAAGGATCACTACTAGTCCAATCTAGTAGTGAGACCCTGAACATCCTGTAGTCCTTCCCTAAAAATAAAGGTGTTGAAAGCAAGGTGTTGCTTGCTTTCAATAAAAAAAAAAAAAAGTCCTATTTGAAGCTCTGAATTTTTTACAACTTTCCCAATTTCTGGTGACACTTGAGGGCACTTGGGTTTATTAGTAGACAACACTTCCTTTTTCTTTCAAAAAAATATAGTAGGTAATAGGGTCCTTTTAATAACCTTTTCTAATAAGTGTGTTTCCATCATCATGTACTTTGTACGATACAATCCAGTATGTTAAACTGAAATCATTCAGATGCAGGAGAAACCTTTACTAACAATGAAAAATGAAGAGCAATAGTACATAAATATTTTACAGTTGAATGCAGAACTTACTAACCCCCATAGCCAACAGCAGATTTCTATGGAGAGAGACTATACTTGATATAGAGCTTAGAATCCATCCAAGAAAGTGCTTAACACAGTCACAGAAAGGTAAAGGGTAAACTAGGGCTTGCTAGACTGGTGTCTACCAACTGTAATAAATAACAGCCTACTGAGCACATTATCCTCTTTTATTATCACCCTTATTTTATTGTCCCCATCATTTCATCTAATTCTCTTCAAAGCTTTTTGTACAAAGAGTTTAGAGCCTTTTGGCTCTCTGAGCAGCACCATGGCAGCAGGCAAGAACAAGCGCCTTATGAAAGGCGGCAAAAAAGGAGCCAAGAGGAAAGTGGGTTGATCCATTTTCTAAAAAGGACTGATATGAGGTGAAGGCACTGGCGATGTTCAACATAAGAAATACTGGGAAAACACTCGTCACCAGAACTCAAGGAACCAAAATTGCATCTGTTGGGCTCAAAGGTCATGTGTTTGAAGTGAGCCTTGCTGATCTGCATAATGATGAAGTTTTTAGAAAATTCAAGCTAGTTACTGAAGATGTTCAGGGCAAAAACTGCCTGACTAACTTCCATGGCATGGACCTCACCCGTGACAAAATGTGTTCCATGGTCAAAAAATGGCAGACAATGATCGAAGCTCATGTTGACAACAAGCCTACCGATGGTTTTTTGCTTCGACTGTTCTGTGTTGGCTTTACTGAAAAACGCACCAACCAGATACAGAAGACCTCTTACGCTCAGCACCAACAGGTCCGCCAGATCGGGAAGAAGGTGATGGAAATCATGTCCTGAGAGGTGCAGACAAATGACTCGAAGGAAATGGTCAATAAACTGATTCCAGACAGCACTGGGAAAGACATAGAAAAGGCTTGCCATTCCATCTACCTCTTCATGAGGTCTTCGTCAGAAAAGTAAAAATGCTGAAGAAGCCCGAGTTTGAATTGGGAAAACTCATGGAGCTTAAGGGTGAAGGTAGTAGCTCTAGAAAGGCTACTGGGGATGAGACTGGAGCTAAAGTTGAACGAGCTGATGGATATGAACCACCAGCCCAAGAGTCTGTTTAAGATCCAGATATTTTTTTTAGGGTTTTTTTTTTTTTGACAGGGTCTCACTATGCAGCCCACATTCACAGTGATCCTCCTGCTTCCTGCCTCCCTAGGGCTGGGATTACAGGCACGCACCACCACGCCCGGACTCCATCACCGGCTCAGCACACCTGAGGGCAGGGCCGGTACGGCAAGCGGAAGCAGGGATCGAACCCTGGCTGCTGTGCTTAGCTAAGCAAGTACTTAGTCTGCTGAGCTATACCGCCAGTGGCCCTTAAAATCCAGATTTTTAAAAGTGATAAATAAAGTCCTGTTTGTGATGAAAGCAAAAAAGAGTTTAGAAAAGCAAAAGATTTACTTTTCAGGCGTTAAGGAAATTAAGGGCCATGCAAAGGGCCATTTTCCCAAGAGCATCAAAATAGTGAAGCCAGTCGTCAACACCTACACTTAACTCCAAGCAAACCTTAAGCAAGCTATGGAGAAGAAAGACTTCGCAACTACTGCCTTAGCTTTGTACTGGTCATGTATTGGCCGTGACTCATCCACATGGATGACACAGACAAAGGATCTACAGAATAATGTACAGGACTACAAGATAAACCCTGAGAGGACTTCACTGACCACATAGGAAATATAAAGTTCATGTGTTGGTATATAAGTCTTGATCTATCTAGGTCTTAACAATCCAGCAGAAAAGTATAAAAATGAACTATACATCACAGGGCCATAATATTAAGCTGAGCTGTAAATGGCTATGGTCGACAACTTCTTTGATTAACTCACTATTGATGTGGAATGCTGGACTGTGTTGGACTGCGGTGTCGAGTTCAAGCACCTAAGTTAGTTGCATGACAATGGAGTGCCCACCTTTGACAGGTGTAGACAAAGGAAGGGGTATAGAAAGAAAAAATCATGATGTGTGTGTATAGACAGTACAGTTGGGATAGATAACGCTGTGCTTCTACATAATCCTATGAGAGGCAAGATTTGCACTAATGGTGGGTGGACAGGATATTATGTCGGCTTCTAGTACTACCGTCATCAACTAGGAAAATAATTATTGAATTTTTGATATAATTCATGTATAAAAAATAAGATAAGTAAGCAGCTACACTCTTAATTTACTGATAAGAGACATCTGCTAAAATAATATCTGTAACTATAATACCATGTATGCACCTTGTACGATACCAAAACATTATGAAAACAGTTTGCAATGTATTAATTTATCGAATCTGTCTTGTTAAGGTGTCTTGAAACTGTCTGATATTTGTACTTCAATAAAAAAAAAAAAAAAAAAAAAACAGTGAGATGATCCTGGGACTGAGCTTTATTTTATTTAAATAATCTGGCTTAGTAGTTAATACATGCTTCTTTAGCACCACATATATAGATATATGTGTGTGTGTGTGTGTGTGCTATATGTATATATATATATATATATGTGTGTGTGTGTGTGTGTGTGT